>NW_023322146.1:0-181324 GCF_010614865.2 Stegodyphus dumicola
CGAGCAAATATCGTTGATAAATTCTTTATTCCTTTCTGATCTAATCCCGATCAGAAACGATGAACTTATGAGACTACCTAGGAAAATCAGTTGAATGGAGAAATAATTCTTCTAGGGTATATACCCTTAAGATTACATTGGTGAAGGCGTGGAAATTATTTCTCTCAAGCGGTTATCAGTAGTATTATCAACATTATCAACATATCTGTGCAGAAGTCAGGGGAAATCGTTCTATATTAAATTCATAAGCTTAAATTTCCTTTCTGGGTTAAACTCTTTCGTTTATGAGTTATCGTTATAACGTATTACTACTGCTTTTACTGTTTCATGCTATAGTTTTACATGATATGCAAAACTCCTAAATTATTTCTTTTGTATTTATGTGTTGTAATGTTTAGTATCGTAACAAATAATTTCATAAAAATTATAGTTCAAAGTTTTTGCGAAATGCTATTTCACGATATAAAAGTAATTTCGGGCATGAGTATACATTCTTCAAAATAAGAGAGCCTTGCAATTTTTCACTTAAGCTTGAGACATATATTTCGAAAAAAAGAGAAGACATAAATCCTCTTATATCCAAATTACTGACAAAAAAGGCCAATTTTACTACTTTGTGCAGCCAAAAGTATTAAAAAATATCTTCGATTAGAGAATTTGATTTTATATTAATTATTCATAATTATTTTCCTATTAATGATCTCAATTCTAATCTGTTTTTACCGTCAGCTTTTTAACATATTATTTCATAGTTTTATCACTTTTTATCAGTAAGTGGTTAAATTGACTTTGCTTTGTTTTCCTTAACTGAGAATTTCTCAATTACTTTGCCTGTGGTTATCACGTGAATACATATCTCTCCTTTGTTATTTTCTTTCCTGGTTCCTGGAGTTGAAAGAAAATATCCCATTTAACCTCCGAAATTACAGTCCTGCAACTGAAGCTGATTTTTTTTTTATTTTGTAATAATGTCTTTGGCACTCATATTATATTCTTAATATTAAAAAAAACACAAATACGAAAATGTTAATAGGGTAACAAACAAAATAAATGGCCAATGAAACTGCACAGCGTTTATATCTTATTAAGTTTGGCATATGCACAATTGTGTTGACTGAGTGATTTATATAGAGGTTGGGCCAAATAAGACCTACCAATGTTAAACAAAAATAATGTTTTTATTTTTTGATATAATTATTTTTTTTTCTTTTTGTACTCTATAATTGAATTCTTAGAAATTTTTTATGCAACCGTACAGTACAAAATAACGCGTTAAAATTATGGAGCTTTTCTATTCTTTTCAACGATCAATTGTTATGACGCAGCGAATCATAATATCAGGAATATTATAATTAAAATATCAGGAATATTTTAATTCAAGATCAGCTTCCACAGATTTCATGATTAGGAGTTTGGTTAACCTTTATTCGTTTTACAAAATTAGCCATACAAATTGATTTTTTCAATAATATTTTGATGTCGGATGAAGCGCATTTCCATTTAAATGGTTATGTCAGTAAACAATGGAAAACGCGTTAAAAAGAGCCCATCTCTGTATCGAGAAAAATGGTGGACATTTGTTTGATGTCATATTTCATACATAATTTCCATAAAATATATTTAATGTATAAAACAATTTATCAAAAAAAATTATTATTACAAGAGTCATCCGTGTTTAACATTTGTAGTTTTTATTTGGCCCACCCAGTGAACCGAGTAGACCTATAAATTTAGCCTTGACGAAATTGCAAACAATGTGTTTCTCAGTAAATAGCTGAGCAATCCAGCTTAGTCGAAATGAAGATGTTGTGATAGTCCAAGGATGAATTAATTTCGAAATGAAAGTGTTTACTGAAGAGTAAATTATATTTCGACATAGTAAAACTAAATGAGATTTAGTAGTTTAACGTAAGCAATTTCATTTAAGGGCCCTTTTAGATTTCACGACTCTCTGTTGTTGTATTCATAATTATACATTTTAAATAGATTCAGATTCTCATATCTCGATAATCGCTGATTTTAAATTTAAGTTGTTCTTAAACATGTATATCGAAAAAACAATCCTTTTCTCGTAAAAGTTAAACGTATTTATCATTTTTAAAAATGTTTCTATCCATGATATTGCATAATGCAAAATTTACCTTATTAAAATTTAATAAAGCAACTTGTATGGTATTACTTCCACCATAACAATAAAACTTTCTTTGAGAAAAATGTTGCTCTACCTGAGTTTGACGCAAAACGCAGGGCTAATTTTTTAATAATGTAGTATGGTATTATACTATATGTATGCACGTTCTTTTCTTGAGTTAAATGATTTGTTAAAAGTTGCTTTTATATGATGTCGTTAAATAATTTGTTAAAAGTTGCTTTTATATGATGTCGTTAAATAATTTTTTAAAAGTTGCTTTTATATGATGTCGTTAAATAATTTGTTAAAAGTTGCTTTTAACTTAGCTTTACACTGATGTTTCATGCTATAAATCTTTTGAAAATATATTATAAATGCCTTCTTTTTGTGAGCAATATTCTGTCAAATACTTTTTAACTCATAAATCACATCTAATAATGTAAATAATGTCTTTTGTTGTTCATCTTGAATACAATTTTCTAACGCACATTAAAAATTGAATTGCACACAATGATTTTAAATGTTGTTTTCATTTGCAATAAAAAGAAAATATCTTGGACAGGAAACTCAAAGTATACAGTAAATATTATATCTACAATATATTGGAAGCTAGAGTGATTCATAATAAACAAGAGCGCATATCTGTATCATATTAATACTTCAGAGGTCATAGGCGAATTTATAAGGTCATGCAATTCGTAAATGTAAAGGCCACGACATTCCAAGTAGCCACAGGTCATTAATTAAATTTTAAAAACAGAAAACATACGTTTTCTTCTCTACCTACGACGAGGGAGCCGTAAAAGTTTAGGTCATATCAACCTCCCTCCATTTTCATAAATAAGTTTATGATTTATTAACAGTGAAATGTCAACATTATTTAACTAAAAGATTTTAGTTTGAAATACATATAAATCAGAAATAAGAGACGAAGTACTGCAAGTGTACAGAAATATTTAGGAAGTAACTTTGTCAATTCTACTCAATAATAGTCTTCAAAAATAATATTATTCTTTTACTCAATAATATTGTAAGTAAAATAAATAATATGCATCCTAACGATGTGCAGACTGCTACATTTTCTAACGCATGGAAACCGTGAGGGGAATTTCAACTTCATTATTTTCTTCACTGATGCAAATGTCATTCTAAGTCTTCTTTCTTCAGTACATCTCTAATATGAACATTTTAAATATCTTTAGAACTAGTAGAAGAATTAACTTCAAATTACAGCTGCAAAAAATTCAAGATAACTTGTGGCAGATAAGAAAGAAAAACAAACTGCTTCGATTTATAGTAATAAGAGTAGTCTTCTCTTGTCCCATTGTTTAAACTGTTTCCGGTTCGATTGTTAGACAAAGAATGAAATACGGTGTACAACAAAACTGAGTCTCAGAGTGATTTGAAAAAGGAGACAGCCTCAAAGGAGTTTTCAGCAGCAATTTTGCTTAAACAGTGTGGTAGCCGATGAAAGTAGAATTTTTTGTGGGAATTCTAATCTAAATAAATGTGTTATAGTTGTGTTTAATAACGATGCAATTCTCGTAATTGTATACAACAGATCTTTTTCTATTTCTTCCCCCTCCCCAACTTCCAATCGATACTGTATATGAGATAAGCTGTAACTCAGTTCAGCTTGAAAGGAGAGATAATACTATAATTCGATCCAGTTTAATTACGAAGATATCTCCAGACTCCACCTTCCTAAAAAGAATTATTCTATAAGACTTCTTAGAACTATGTACATTGTATATATATATATACACATATATATTAAATTTTGGCATAACACCGTACTCGTTGGTTGATCTTGTTATATGACATACTCTTTTAATTCTGCTAACAAGCTTTGTAACATTTCCCATCTGATGGTCACCCAAGCAGTTGTAACGTGGTCCTGAAGGTCCTGTAATGTTGTTGACAAAAGCATCAAATAAACATTGCTTTTAACATACCCCAAACGTGGGACTTCATCACAGAAATGGCAACACGCCTTGCTTTGCCAGTATAATCCTATATTGCAGGAATAGGAAAAAAAATAGAACTACCTTCTTGTACTGTTGGGCTGGGATTCTAATCCTGGAGAAGACACGCTTGTGAGGGCATAGTGCCGCCCAGACATTATTATAGTTAGTGACGCTAAGTGCCTTACGGATTGTCTCAGGTTCGAATTCAGGAAAATCATGGATTTTTGCATCTTCCGGCAAGGGGGCAAAATGTGCTTGTGCCAGTAGTACCCTTCATTGAATGAATGAAGCTCTATCGGATAGATAACAAAAGTCATATTACTACGACGCTAATTCACAACAGATAAATGCTACTACAGTAAACAGAAAGCAATGATTAACTGAAGCAACTTAAACAACTGGAATTTTACATTATTATTTTAAATATAAGGCCTTCGAAAGTTTTATTGAAACAAAATGTTGTATTTAAATTCACTTCCTTGTGAATGATATTTATGCAAGCTTCCGTTTAGAGCAAATTGCTTAGATGATAGGAGATATAATAGTATTTTGCAACTTAAAATTTTCCTGGTTAATTAAATTAAATTAATTGTCACAGCAGAATTATAAATCACAATATCATGTATCGCAAATCTTATCATATATTTTCGAAGAATAATATGTACTAAATATTACTATAACAAATAAAATATATTTAATTTTAAGTTATTCGAGATTTATAAGTAACTGCCGTGATTCAGGCTTTCGTACATTCACTAGTTAAACACAGGAACTGTGACAGAAAATTATTCTCCAGTAATAAACTCCAATGCTTGCCTTCTAATTTTGAAGTTACTAGAGTGGAATTTATAATTGCAATTTATCGAGCACTTGAAGCTTATACGATTAGGTAGATATCGTACCATCGAGGGCACTGCATTTGAAAATTAATTAACATGCAATCTTTTAAGTTTAGCAATACACTAATCCGGTTTGCTGCTGGTACATAATAAAATTGTAACCTAATCTTCCTCAGAAAACACTTTAACTAGAATGTGTAACGCACCTCCAGGCTCAAATCTTTTCTGACAAATAATAAGATATTTCTATAATTTGAACTTTGATCAAGTGATAAAATTTAATGCTAATAGTTTAAAAATAAATTTGAAGGAGAGAATTCTAATCCTTGTTTTATCTAAAATTCTGTATTACTGGCATGTGTAAGAGTATTATTGTAAAAATTTACATACCCAATAATGGTGATGTTACAGAAATCCCAAGTGATTGATGAAAATAATTCCCTTCAGAGATAAAAATATTTTTCAGAATAACTCTCTTGATTCACACGAAATTATGCAGATATTTTAATAAACCTAAGGGAATGAATTTATGGTTATTTTAGAAAAGTGTAACTGATAGTATAAAGTACCTAAATTTCAGGATAAAAATAATTTAGAATGTTTAAAATTTTTTATCGTATTTTTTGCTAAGCCATTAAAATTTAATACTGTATAAGATTCCATTTTATTTTCTATACTATATAAATATGAAGGGCAAACTTATGATTTCTGTTATCAATGAAACATTTTAATTTTCAAACAAAATATTTATTTTATTTTATTTTTCATTAAAAACATTTTATGGTCACACTGTACCATATAGTCAAGTATATTACCGGCAATGCAATATTTTATTGGTTTCTGTGCTGGTATTTTTCTAACGACGGTTACAAACCTTCACCAGTAGTGATTTTTTCATTGCGTTGATCTTATCACGATGTGAAAAGGCGTATGATATTACTGCGTTATCCAATTTTTGTTTTCTATGCAGAAACTAAAAGGCTCGGCTGTTGAGAAACATACCATAATACTCACGTTTCTGTAAAAAAAAAAAAAAAAAGTTATGGTCATTCTGTACATATAATGAAGATATTACCGGCAGTGTATGAAACGCTGGCAATGTATAGAATACCTAGGCCTCTTATAGATTGCCTGACATTGCCGACAAAATGTGATAAATAAGAATTAATATATACTTTCTCTAGGCATTGTATGCAATACCTAGGTATTCATACGCAGATACTATTTAGACAATAACAGATGCTATTCATACATTGTTTGAAGAAAGGTTATGATAAGTGCATTATTTAAAAGAGGATATTCATCAAAAATTCAAATGCAATTTTTACAAAATAATGAAACTATGTCATGAATTTGTTTTTCTCGAAATAAAAACACAAAAATGAATGTTATGTAAAAACAAATTTACTCCTTTTTATTAAAAATGTATGAATATGTATGAAATGTATGGAACTATGGAATTAATGTAATAAATGTATAGATTATGAATGGAATTTCAAAACAAATAGGAGATGTGTTTCATACTTTGCTGGTTTGTCCCATTCTGTGGAATGCCTAGGAAATGAACTAAATGTTAATCGCTTCATTTATTGTTGACCAGTTATCAGCATTTTATCGATAAGAAATACATAAAAATTAATTTCTTTCTTAGTCTAATAATGCAGTCGGTATCGGAGTAAGAAATCATTGCAGGAAATTTGAAGAATGAATGAATATTAAAAAATAAATGAATTAACAGGTTTTATAGTAGCAGTTCATCTACTGTATGCGCAGCTATTCTAAACAATTTATTAAAAAAATACGCACTCTAAAATGAAGAGCACTGCGACTATATTTTGCGTCTTCTCAAATTTGAAACTTAATGAAAACAAATCTTACGTGTTAACAATGCGCTCAGTAAAGTCATTTGAAAAGTGTTAATTATCTATAAACCTTCGTCTAATTAATCTTTATAATAATGAAAAGGAAGGTTTCAAAAAGGTTTCCATTTTTGGTAGTAAAGTTCTGTCTTGTAGTTTTAATGAAAAGGATATTTGTACTCATCTGAAAGAAGTATACTAGTATATTATTAAGAACGATTTTGAACCTAACGCATGAAATTATTAATCAAGGAGTAAGTTATGAATTATATGGCTTGAAAATAACGATATTTGGCATTTAAGAGAGGTTGGAATGGAGAAAGTTCTAAATAAAGAATGTTAAATGCATGTATAAATATTTTAATTAAATTGTAAATTTTATTATGTGGACAAACTTATATTATTGAAACTTTATCCCAACGTTTAAAACTCTTTAATCTATATTGTTTTTTCTATTAATTATTTTTTCACAAAGCAATTGCATTTACATGTAATAAATCACAAAGCAACCTAGAAATTAGTTAAATGATTCAAAATTTAATTATAAATTCAAAGAAATCCCCATTCAAGACAAGAAAGGAAAATGTGAGACAAAGAGCAACAGATAAAGGTGCAAAAGACCGAAAAGGGAAAGGAAATTTTAAAAAATGGTAAAGCCTTTCACTGTATTATGTTACAAAAATATAATTCTGGTAAAAATGAATTGCACCAGAATAATATGTCACAGAATCTCTAGACAAAGTACGAAATAAGTTTTAAGCTTTTCTCTCCCAAACCTCATTATAAATCTGAAGCCTAGTAAGCAAATGAACCAAATGTAAGGGCGAAAAAAAGGCAAAGAGAAAAGTAAAGGGAAAGAAGGCAGGGTAGCGAATTTGAACAAGGGAGAAATGGTGGAATAAAAAAAATCTTTTCTCCGGTCTTGTGTAGTTTCAGAAGTGAGGTAAAAAATGGTGAAAGATCTAGCGTGTACAAGGAAACAACAGAAGGAGAAAATTTCCTTTTTTATTGAATTACACTTTTTTACCTTCTAGATACTGCAACGGATCTTCTCATTTACACTCCGTTTCCACAATACTGAGATTAAATTTGTGTTCGTAACTAGAAGCACTTTGTCTTCATAGCAGTCACTTTTTTATATTTCCATCACGTAAAAATATTCAGCACCTTTTTATAGTCAGCAAGGGGGAAATAATTAAACTGCTGATAATATATGTTACTGTGTAGGGTTTCTGTTGTAACCGAAAGGTAAAGTTCTGGAAGCCCTACTAGAAGAAAAGAGAGTTATAACAAAGTCTTAAATGACTTACAAGCTTATGCTTAGTCTAATACTGGAACTTTGGTCCCATAACTTTACCAGACAGATGGCGAGTTATTGCTATATCTAAAATAGTACGGCAAACACTTATGAAGGTTTTAAACAATTTTTCATTATAGGTAGTCTAGGACTATACAGTTAAATACGAAGCTACAAACTGTCTCAAGTATTCGAACGGTGAATAAGATTAAGGTATCGCCTGCTATAGCAGGATAAACCAAGATAATTATATTAGCTAGAGCTGTAGTTAGAAATGTAATCATAGAATGCGAATGCTAGAAACTTTCGTTAGCAAATCGAAGGCCTCAGCTTAAATATATCTACAAGCTAATTAGCATTCTGGTGAGGAATATTGAAAGAAGTTTAAGCATAGATCAAGCTCATAATAAGTGGTTAGTTTAAAGTAAAAACCTTACAAACTCACAAAATATGGAAAAGGTTAAAATAACATTTTATTTATTCTTAAACTAACATACCGAGCGCAACTTGTGTCGGAGACAAAACTTCATCACTTGTGAGCACTTAAATCAGCATAACAGAAAATTAAATTCATAAGTTGATAACGTGGTCTAAGACTACTTATAGAATAGCTAGATTAAGTTGGCTGAGTTATTTCCATTGGCTGAGTTATTTCCATTATTTAAAATATCGTCTATCGAGTACGTAAAGCCTAAATACTCGTATAAATATGCACAGCCGGCGGAAATACTGGCAAGGATCTGGCTGCCAGAGGTTCCAATCTAAAGACTCGAAACTCTCAGTTTAAATATTCAAAAATATAATTTACAATATGGTGAGCAATACGGAAAGGAAAAATGTATAGTAAAGATTTAATGATAATAACTTATTAATTAATGTAAGGTACCTTACAACTGATACAAATAATGGCAATTTTCGCAAGAGCAAGAATTAAAAGTATGGCCAGTAATTTCTTCAAATCTTCCGCTACACGCAGGTTAAAAAGTAGTAATCGATTTACTAGAGAGACTAATCCATAGCTTGCACTGAGAATTAAAAACATTACATAATTTTGACATGTATTTATAATTATTTTCATTATATAAAGTTTAATTATAAAGAAATAATTGAAATAATATTTTAAAAGCATTCAAAGTAAGCAGTAATATACAATACATTAATTTTCGTTCTTATAATCTGGTAAAAATGTTGTCCATCAACGATTTAAACGCAACTATTTTGAGGGAACAGTCTAGTTCCTATTAATATTTGATCACATTATAAATAGTTATCTTGACAGGGAATTCCTGATTTAAAACTGAGAATAATAATTTTCGGAGCAAGTACTTGCAGAATTGGGTTGTAAGGTATTTCTCCCTCCTTCTTAGCAGGCCTTCGTAGTGTAGTTGTCAGCACGCTGAACGCGTATTCCAGAGGTCCGCGGTTCGTTGCATATGAAGGTGTTGCTCATTTCCCATCTTTTCTTCTTCAAAATAATACTAATATCTCTACAGTGGCGCCCGAACTAAAAGGGTGGTGGATGATGATTCTCCACACCCAGAGATTAGCAATTGGGTTCCCTAAACTCCAGTCTCGCTTTAAGAGGGGAGTATGTAAGGTATTTTTCCCGCCTTCTTAGCAGGTCAATATAGAAAATTGATTCTAACTTTGATTCAGAATTCAGACAAAACTTTTTATGGAAACTCAACTTTCGAGTCAATCGAAAGCTCAATCAATTCCTTTTCGGCTTATAGGACAGGTGATTAATCTCCTTTCTTTAAAATTCTCATCTTCTGAATTAAGTTTTCCTGACCCCATCATTTCGCTTTGTGCCTCCATATTGACTCTTGACTCACAGTTAAAGAAATGCCGATCTGTAGAATGATACTTAATTGTGAAAGAGGATTTTCATTTACATATATATATTTGTTAATTGTTAAAGCGTTTTTGAAGTCCACAATCAATTTAAATGAGTACATAATTGTAAATATTAAATTTCTTTCAATAGAGTATTTTTCACTTTCATCAAAACTCCTGTTCAGTTCTTAAGCCATCCCTGCATTAAAACGACAGAAGAATATACATGTATTAACTTTTCAACTTATTTTGTTTTTTTTCCATGTAAAATAGAACGAAAATTTCAATTTCCTCAAGAGATAACAGAGAAACGAAATTGCACAAGTTTTTATTTTTTGAGACAGGGAAAATTCATGTATTCTTAAACTTGTCCTTTCTATTGCTGTTTCAAAACACTATATACATTTTGACGAAAATTTTGCTTAGGGATTCGAACTATTCAATCTTTCCTTTCATTATTCCAGTAATTTTAATGAATTTTTCTGCGCACACTTAGGTCACAATTATTAAAATGCGATATAAAAGAAACAATTTTATTCCAGAGTGCAGAATGATAAGCTGGAATTCGCTCATTTTTTGTCGAATTCTTTTTATTCCTTGGGGAGTTTCGGATGAATCCTTTAAAACGCTTACGGAGATAGCGAAAAGTACTTGCATACATTAAAAGCTATGTAAAATGTAATGTATGTAAAAATGTAATTTAAAAGGAATTCATAAACAACTGAGTATTGCTAACGAATTCTTAAACGACTGAATATTCGATAGAGGGGGAAGAAAAAATACCTATCACATTTGATAAATGTTTCGAGTTCACATGCTGAAATTTTAGACCGTAAATAACGCTTTTGTCTTAAATTCCTCACTTAAGATTTTTACGACAGCACGGATTAATGAAGGGCCTTATTTTCTTTACTTTCTATAATTCTGGTTATAAGACAGCTCGCTGTAGTACGATGCAAGCGTAAATATTTCATTAAAACACTACCTACTTGTAAAATTATTACTGTATTTTTATTAACTAAAACTGAACACATTTGCTCATTTTCTGGTAGTTGACGCTTTGTGATTGTGACTATTACTTGACATTTCAACCAGTTAAGAAATCAAATTATTGTTGTTACAACATTATATTGCATATTAAAAATCAGGTTTTTACGAGGAGAACCTACAAAATGTACGTTTTTTGATTATGGCCAAGTAATAAAAATTCAAACATGCTTGCCCTTAATGCCTTTCTCATATTCTTTGTTTCATATATCAGTTCGATATATGAGATTTAAGAAAAGGAACTAGAAACTTGAATTTCCTAGTAATTGGCGCCTTTATGTCAAAAAGACTATTTTTTTCAGAGACTTTGTTGAGACTTTGACTATTTACTTGTGATTCCCTGAGAAAGAAAACTGTAAATAAAAATGATAATTTATTAGTAGTGTGTTTGAAATAAGAAACTGAAGTCAACTTCATAGTTGAAAACTTATCGTAAATTTTAACGATAATTTTATTATCGTAATTTCATAATTGGTTTGCACCAGGTTTTGAAAAACGTATCGTAAATATTCTTCGTTTTATTTAATTCCTAATATTTTTTTGAGAGAGATGTTCTTACATTATTTTCTATTGGCAAAGACTCGAATACCGTAAATTTACTTATTCACCGTACTTAATTAAAATTATTAAAGTTTTTTCCGAATATTGTAGCTTAAATTCTTTAAGAAAAAACAGTTATTTAATCCTGGATTTAATTAACCTCAATATTCCCATATCAACTGTAATTAAAAATCAATTTGAATTTTTAAGCTTTCCAAAGTATAACATAAGAATTATAACATAAAACTGCCTTAACAATTATTTGCTTCTTCACATTTGTAGGTACCATCTTTTTGCGTGTTTTATTTCTTTCACAGCGGTATATTGATAAATTTTGTTTATGATGTCTTTCAACGATATGCACAGTTTTACAACAAGTTCCTTTAGAGGATAACCTTAAAACGGCAAAATCATTTCTTATTCCAAATTGTATCATTTTGATTATCTTGCAAATTCTATGTTTCAATATTTGTATTTTCTATATCGATTAAGTAATACACTTAAGAGGTACTCAGGCTCAAACAAAACAACAGTTTCTGAAAAAATGCATTCTTCTAGACGGATAGTACATTAAGATTTTGAATACGTAAATTCATCAAATGATGATAAAGATTTATTGCTCCATTAGCTTCATAATGTAATGTGAAAAAATTATTTTGTGTTTTATAAATATTGTTTTCGCTTCTTTTGTAGTCTTGGCAAAAAAATCGAACTAATATTCCATGAAAAGGAAAGTAACTTCACTACTGTTGATGTATTTTCCTTTATTGTAAGGACACAAAGTACTTCTGAAGCATTTCTTGCAGTACTAGAAATTTTTGCACTGCAAATGTACCAAAATCTATAATATGCTTTTTCGAAAAGCACGAAGCATACATTCACTAGCTCTGCGAAATTTGTACGTAAAGGAATTCATTGGATATAAAAACTGGATTTGAAAAGCAATTGCTTTGTTTCCGGTTATTTTTAAACAAAGAATGGGCGCTTTTGAACAAAGAACGGGGGCTGTGGACTTCAGCAGTAACATAGTTTCTGATTCTTTCATCTAAAATTGGTCACTACTAAAAATAGAAATTAAACACCTAGGGAAAATGTTGGAACGAATTTTGTATTTAGAAGTTAAAATATATTAAAGGTTAAGTAAAAGCCTTAACTATAGAATGCTTCGTAAAAAATCTAAAACACGAATTTGAGAAACGTTAGGAGAAATATTCAAGAAATTTATTACTGTTACCTACTTCGAAATATGTAACATTCGTTAGTAATTTTTACTGCAACAGAAATTCGAGGAATTATATCATCACTTAATATTTATTTTTAAACATATTGTGGGATTTCTAGTATAACAGGAGTTACCGGTAGACCCAACTAGACAGACAGCGAGTTATCATTGTGTCTTAAATACATCTTAAGTACTGAAACTGGTTTAAAATATCTTTTTTTTTAATTTCTGCCTTAAACTCAACATAAGCTCTCAGGCTGTGCTACAAGAGAAACTACCAATAATAGTTATTTACTTAGTCTAACAACTTAATCAATTTAATTCAAACGTCGATAACGTAGTCTAAAACTACATATTCTACAGAATAAGCTGCCTCAAGTTGTATTTTACCACAGCGTAACTGAAATCATAGACTAGTCAGAATGCTAAAGCCGGAAACTAAAACACGAAGCCTTTTATTCAATGAGAGCTGACAAGGAAATCTAACAACGTGCAAAGGACCTTATTCATAAAAAGCAATGACAATCGCAAGGAAGGAAAAGCGACGGCTGTATTTATATACGAGAGGAGAAGCAACTAAAATGTATCACCATCTGTTGGCTGAAAAAATAATGCTTGAAAAATTAAGTTTAAAAGAGTTAGGAAGGACTGGATCGGAATTAAAGTTAGCTAAACAAGTCTTTAATCATTGGGAATGTGAAAAGTTTCAAGAAATTCCAATCACCAATAGAAGAAGCATTTTGGATAACGTTTTTAGGACTAGAAGTCAAAATTATAATTAGGTTTCGAACTATGATAATCTATCGAAGACCTTTTTTGTCCTTTCGGTTTTCGCCTTTGAGAATCGAGCCGCGTATTTTATTGATAGACGACAAAATGACTTCAATATTGAACTTGTGAAATTCAGTAACGGACAGAAGAGAGTGAAAGTACGATTAAGTTATTAATGCTATCTCTAATAGCAGAATGTCTCCTCTGATTTCAAGATGAGAACGTTTTACAGGCTTTAGAGGCCACGGAGGAAAATTCTCAACCAGTGACAACTGATCTCAAATATTTGAGTTCATTAAAGAGCATACGTTTTGAGGAACAAACTTTCAGAGCGCAAAATATATAAGATATAAAGAAGCGGATTTTAAGATTACCAAGAAAGGAAAGAATATTGCCAGATTTAGTTTGAAAATAGAAATGGATTGCTGGATCAATAAAATTTTTAATAAAAAGCCTGCATAGTGAATCCAGATATTAAAGGTTGTTTCTCAAAGAAATGTTACCTCAAAGTAGTGCATGTAAATGCCAGCAAGTGCAGGCCTGAAAGGATTACCCATAGTTAGTCCTCCAATTTAGCAATAATATTCATAAACAGAAATTAGTTCTTAAATTTGGGTATGCTTGAAAAGGAATTCTCGAAACCTAGTTTCAAAATATGTTAATGATCTTTCGATTACAACATTAGTAGACAGTGATTTAAAATCAAAAGAAAAGATAGTGATGCTCAGAGCAGAAATATCTTTCTTTTCTTTGTAGATTTCTTTCCCTCTTCATGAATACGGACCTGTACCTCTTTTCCATTGAAATCGATAGAGTCTAGACAAATATCTACGCCAAACACAAAGCTGTAGCTTTGAAAACGTTACTCTCCAGGCTAATTTGTGTTCTGGTGAGGAAAACGGAAGGGAGAAGTTATAGCAAAGACCAAAATCATAATAATTGGTTAATTATTATACAATATTCTGCAACTTGTCTGAATTAAACTTTCATTGTAAGGGATTCGAGTCGATGTACTTCTCAGATACTTTCAGGAAAGGTGTTAGTACTTCTCATATTAATTGGTTGATTTTGATTTATTAAAAGTGGACTGATGTTTTGATTTTAATATTGATATATCGGTTGATTTTAATTAAAATAAAAGTTTATTGATTGGTTGATTTTAATTAAGGTAATTTCACTGTCTGCGAAACGGGGATTATTATAATGAAAAAATTTCTAAAAGCTTCTAAAGAAGATAACAGAATTTTATAACTAACTACTTCTTGCAGACTGTTACTGATTTCTTACAACGTTGTATTGTATAAGAGTGTAGTTACAAAAATGTGAAAGACTATAATCTAAAATGGGCCAACGAGAAGATTAGAAACATTGGCCAGCCTCTTTTTTGAGTGTCCTAAAATAAATACACATATAAAGTAACTAATTTGGAATAATCAATCAGTAATAAGTGCCTAAAGAAAGTAAAGTAGTTTAGATAGAAAATGTCATTAAATCATTGGAAAGTGTGCACCCATCACATCATAAACAAATGGGTCAGTCGTTGCCAAAACCCTAAAACCCTTTAGATCTCATTTTAAGGCGAAAATCACGTAATATAAATGAAAAGCACTCACATAAGACGAAAATTAATTTTATCGTAAGCAGGAAGAATACAGAGCCATTTACCGTTTATGGTTAACCACAGCTGGCTTGTACGTTGATAAAAGACACTTGATGTAAGTGCCACTTGGAACTCAGTTCGTAGTACTGAAGCTCGATTAATATAAACTATTATATAGATAAGAGGTTTTATAGATAAGAGGTTCCATCTACATGGTTGTACATACACATGTTCCTCTTCAAATGGAAAAGAGAACTGGGAAAGGCATGCTGAAACACCTCAAGCACTGTCATTGAGTAAGTATAAAAATTGCTCGAATCTTGCTCTAAAGTAGAAGTTATCCACAGCTTGTTAACAATTCCACACATTTAAATTATTAAAAGGTATAAGAAAAGGTTCTGTCATTCGAAATTGAGTCCTAGTGATAGCATAACAACAAAATTTGAAAAAATTAAAATTGTCGAATGTCAATAACAACCAAAGCCTGCAATGAAAATTATATATCACAGCATTTTTTTCCAAATAGGTCAATAATAGAGCGTATTCCTAGGAAAGCATAATCAGTGAGATATGCAAGAAAAAGCATTGGTAGTGAAAGTTTGCTGGTTTTACATTTAAACAATCAGTTTTTAGCGCACACCGGCAGATTGTATTATTAATCCTGTTATATAAATACTTTATTTTACTTTATATATGTATAGCTATGTGCACATAAAAACACATGTACATATGTATACTTCCTTGAGACAAATTAATATATGCATTGGCATAAAAATTGGTAAATTTTTAAAACTTTCATCTTATTGACTAGTTCTGGATAAATATTTGACTGAAATGATAAATTTGAAATGCTTGGTTGATCTGATTTATTATTCACATTCACTGTAAAGCCTTGTTTAAAGCTTCCTTCATGAAGGAAAAAACAGTTTTTATCTCCATATATAATTTTCGAATATGTTTAAAATTAAATCAACTTTAAATTCCCTTTAAGTTAAGTTTTTCATTTAAATCACAAAAGAAAATAATATTTTTAATAACGAAAGGAAACTCGCTAAATTTTCATGGGCATTTACCAATTTCACAGGAACCCTCAAAGTAAGACGTATAAAATGGAGTACTGGCCTACAATATTTGGGAGCTACAGGAGTGGCATAAATAATATATTTGTGAGTTACTAGGTTACTACAAGGCGAATGCTTGGCAGCTGGCATTTGTGTTACGCGGCTCTGATTATTGCGGCTCTATTGACATGGGCATTTTCCACCATTAAAATTTAGTGTTATAAAGTAATAATTATGCTGTGGGATTCGATAAATGTATTCTGATATTTATTAAGTTGTAAAATTAAGTTAAAATTAGTAGTAAAAGTTACGAAGATATATCCAACGTAATACATATAAATTCACAAAAGAAATTCTTTAGATTAGTAGAGCTAGCAAGTTTCGTTTGTCAGTTTCCTCCTAATCCTTATTATTTGATCAATTAAACATTTTTAAATAGCATTTTATTAATTTAAAATGTTTAATCTAAGGTAAATGCATTAAAAGACAGACGTCATATTTCTAGATTCATACCCCCTCCATTTTAAAGTTAATTTGATATTCTTTATTTTGCCATTAAATGTATCTTTGTAAATTTGCCATTGAAACACATGCTGATAAAATGCTAAACCACTTTTATTAATATCCTTTGAATCTTTATCTTGCGTTAATATCACTGTATATACAATTATAATTTTAAAATAAATAAATTGTTAGTTGTAAATTCAGACACATTCAAAAATTTAAATTTACCGTATATAAATTTAACGCACTCAAAACTTGTCCTTTCTCAGTGTGCCACAAAGAAAGTTCCATAAACACATATATACATCTCCTTGAGAAACTCATAAATATATATAATACTCGTAAGCGATCTCATAAATATCTTATACTTTCAGCATTTTAGGTTCTCAAAATATTCCGATCGAAGTAAAAATTTTTGTGTATCGTATTCCTATCAGTTTCTCACTTTATTCTCTAACAGCTTTCATTTTCGGCCTCATTATTCATAATATATGCACTGGCTCGTACAAATTATTTTTTAAAAAGCATAAATTTGTTTAATTTTCTTAAACACTACTAAGCTCCTGATTCTCTGATGACTCGAATAAAGGAACGCCTGAAATTCGCTACTATGAATTGCGTGAGAATGAGAATGAAAGAGTTGAAAATATAGAATAAATTCAAATTTAAAGCAGTATATACCTTTTAAGATTTAGTAATAAGATTAAACGAATAAAACAGTGCTAAAGTAATATTAAACAAAATTCAAACGAAGGTGGATCGATTACTTTATTGTTTAATTTTACAACATAATTCAAACTCTGCCCAGCAAAGATAAGCATACTTAACAAAAAAAAAAAAAAAAAAAAAAAAAAAAAAAAATCAGCTCATGAAAATTAATCAATCATTTCACTGCGCATAATGCATTTTGGTAAAGATATTGTAAAACATTGTTAAACATTAATAATTGCTAAAATTAATAATAAATTGCTCTAAATTTAATGCTAAATTGTGCCCTTTCCCTGATAGGATAAGCGTTCTGCATGCAGAGAAGGAAACATTTGACCACTCTTCCACCTATAAGGAGGATATGAAGAGGTGTTTCCCTTTAACCGTGTAAGGTTACATGTGGACGGCCCACGCCTCAAGTATTTTTCGCTTCCTTCTCTAATATACGAAAAGTAACACAAGCTATTAAAAAAAAAAAAACTTTTACCTTAAAATCAAGCTGTTAATGAATTAATAGATAATAATTTCCTACAATTTTATATTAAACAAAAAACAAACAAAAAAGTGGCACAAAAACCTAGTAGGCCATATCCTACAGTGCCCCGAAACCTGCTTTCTTTACCTTGGGTCCCTGAATGCATCAACATATGTCCTGGGCAAATGGTCATTTTGTCGCAGGACCCTCGGTGTTTTGTCCCCAAGCGAATTTGGTACTCATTTTATCGAGCCATCAAGGAATGAAAGGTCGAGTCAGCCTTACCCAGCCCGAGGTTCGAACCGAGGATCTGTGGTGCAGCTGCACGACGCGCTAGCCATCCCGCCACCGGGCGATCGCACTTTTATGTTTAATAGTAGTTAAAATACGGAATTTATTTTAAATTCATTTTGTAAAAGTTTTAAATATGAGGCTTATTTGTTACCAAAATATTCGTTAATGTGACAAAGAAGTATTTTACAAAATGTTATAACAACACATTGCTGAAATTTTTTAAAGTATCTATTAAGTACCGTTGTGTATTAATATCAGGTGTTACTAGAAAATACCTGTATTTATCATTTTCCTAAAACCTAGATTTTTATTTCCAATTACAATTGAATTATTAAATAACACTGTAGTTTACAAAATGTATAAAATCTGTGAGTGGAAGACTTCATATAAATATAAAAATAAAGTTCAAAAATTGCTTAAAAGAAAATGTTATTGTTATTTAACAATTCAAAAAGCAAACTATTCAGATTTTGTAGTGATAGAAATACGTATTTACTTCATGAGCCACTATAAATTTAATTATATATTATTCCACCTATTGCAGAGCCATGTGGTGTGGCTAGCCATCAGAATGAAAAAACATGATAAAATAGCTCATTAAAGAATATGTAGGTGATCTCAGATAATAGCTTGAAATGTCACAGTGTGGCAGAACGTTTATGAATGTTTGTGTATAATGACGAAGATTTGTGTATAATGACGATGGTTCTGTGCAATGTAACTAACAAAATATATAAGTTTATTTATTTAAATTATAATTTATCACTGTGTTGCTAAAATTATACTATTACTGCATTACATCAATGCCGCAGCACATTAATGCCCAAAATGTAGACATTTCCTTTGGAATTACTCCCTGAGCGCAGTTGAAAAATGTTAAATTTGACTGGCATTAGTCATGAAAAATATGTACATAAATTTTAAGTTCATGAATACATTTCGTTATATCTCTACAAAATTTGCATGCAAAATTATAGGACGTTAAACTTTACTTATCAAACTATGTTAAATACTTTATTAATTAAAATTCTGGTTGAACGAGGACCACCCAAAAACCTAACTTTGATAAGTTAGATTTTAAGTTCACAGAATATTCCCAGCAGTAGATATGAAACTATTTTCATATGTATTTGAATCACAGTTTAAAATAAAACTATATTTGGCATGTATAAGTCCAAAATTGGATGATTATAATCTCCAGTCATCTGTTCTAAATATCCTCTGTAACATGTGAAATTAGTTTTCGAATATTGGAAGCAACTATTGTATACTTCTGTACGTTTTTGAAATTTCAATGTTTAACATGTACATTTTAAGTGCGGGAAATGAAACGAGATTATTTTCTTAATTAGTCACGCTTTTTCTACATCATCACACAAAATCATCAGGGGTTATCAGGATCACACAAAAGAAAGTTCACTTATAAAGTAAAGGAAATCGGAATCCGTAAGAAGTAATTTTCAATTCAGTTGGTATTGCAATGGAACCTACTGCTCATTTGAAAGTTTGTTTTTAGAGGATCGTCTTTGTTAATTTTAAGATAACACTAGAAAATACAAAAGGAAATTTTTCTCCTTGTTAGGGAAACGAGTAGATGGTTTTTAATTGATCCTGATATTTGGTGGAAAAGTAGGAAAAACGCTTATAAAGCTAGTTTCAGACACAAAGAACTTATCTTTGAAGGGAAGAATAAAAAAATAAAATATTTCAGTTTTCTAAGACGGTGAAGTGGTATAAAAAACTCATAAAGAAATACAATCTATTTGCAATTTTAGGAAACATCTGTGCGCATTCAGTTTATAATTTTCAAAATTAATTACTCAGTTTAAATTTACAATCTTTAAAAACCACAATTTCTTCAGTCTCATAGGATGTAGCATTTACTAATAACTTTTCACCATAATATTATTCATTTTTAATTTTAATAATATTTTGGTGATGAGTATACTACGGCATATATTTAAGAGCTAAATAAATATATTTGCTACCTTCTTTCCTTCCTCTGATATTTCCCAATTCCCTAACTCTCTTATGCGTCAGTTGTTTCCCGTATGAATGATCAAATTACCATCTTTCGCTCTGCTAGCGACTTCCTAGCCAATAACGTTTTCTGCTTATTCCATCTCACTGATCCCCTGTCCCATAACACTATTATCTTCTGACTTCACAATTCTCATTTTATTGATTTTATCCTTACAATCTTCTCAATTTCTCATTGCTAATATGAGCCGTATTGTAGTTTACTATTTTGATGGCACGTTACCTTAACGAACAATTTCCTTAAGTGCGTTGCTTCCACTTGCTTACAAAGAATTAAGTTTTATTTTAAGTTCTTAATTTACATTTGGCTTATCTTCATTATTTCAATTAATATACACTCACAATCATATTAATACGTCGAATTATCATTAACAGTTAAATTAACTTACCGAAACTCAAAAACTATATTCTTAATTAAACTGACAATCAACAATTGGACATTCAATATAATAAATCCATAATTTACATTATTATCTTATCAAATGGAGAGCAGACAAATGGATATCAAAAGTAATATTCCTAACATTTCAGTTAATTATGTAAAGCTTTCAATAAATTCGACACCATATTGAAATATTTGAGATTAACCCTTTCCAGCACGCTACCTTTTAGGTGTACATACAAGAACCTGGCACTTGAAAAAATAAGCGGACTGTGCCTGGCCAATGTGGACGTCTAACACACTCAAAAACAGAGTAGCCCTTGGTAAAATAGAGGAAAATCTCAAGACACTGCGTAAGCAGAAACAACCGTGAATAATATTATGTTTCAAATGTTCAGTACTTAACCCTTTCCGGTACGCTACCTTTTAAAGTCGGAGTTTTGATAAAACAAAAAAGGTAGGCAGTCTAATTAGGCCTAGAGGAGTACACAAGTAAAATTTTGTGAAGGTAGCATTTATCGTTTTAATTCTGTGGGTGTGCCCAAAGTGGCACACTGATTGAATAGAGCTTCGAAAGGAGTGCTGAAGCGAGCATTATTGTCAATGAACTGACCTATGAGATGCGTAGAAACAAAGAATACAGACTCTCAGTTGTCCTAGATTATCGGTGAACCCGGTCTGGGCACACCTAGGATTCGCCGTTTGATTTTAAGAAAGATTTCAAGGTAAAAATTTAAAATTAATATAGAATAAGGAGATTAGCATACAGCTAAAAAATAACGTAGAAATTTCGTTTCAAACAATCTCTTTTGTACCCTAAAAAAATCTGGAAGGTTTCTTTGAAAAATGAGGGTCTTAAAAAACTAAACATGGCTAAAATATATAGACTGTTTTGTGTTGAGCTGCCATCTACTATAAATAAAGAAGGTTCAGAGTAACCTATAAACCTATAAATACTTTTACATTAGACTAGAATAGACTTACTTTTACATTCAATTTTTCTGTGCGTACACAAGGAAATTTTTAAGTATGTCCAGACTGGACACACTGTGGCGCAAAGGGATAAAACAACTAAATAGAACATGCAAATTTCTTAGGGACGAAAGCTTATAAAGTAGCTATGAATGTTACCTTATAAATAAAAATTCACATAAAAATGGAGAATAATTCTAACTAACTTGACTAGAGATTAAAGATTATAATTTTTGCACTTAATTTTCGCCAAATTTCTGCACTTCGCACGTATGTCCAACATCATAGAAACCTGTCCATCATCCAAAAATATGCAACGCATTACGAGGAACTCCTACAATAAATGACTAATGATGGTTAGATTACTTTCACAATAACAATACATAGAAGATTATATACTACTGAAGAACATTATGAGAAGAAACATATTCAAAACATTTCTGGTTTCTGAATTTGTTTCATTTTAGTAGATTCATGTTCGAAAGCTTTCATCCAGTTCTTCTGTGCATGAATCAATGAAATTTATGAGACCGCTTAAGTAAAATATTGTGGTCAGATCTAGAACAAACTCTGGTACCGACAAACTCAGTACCTTGAAAATCAGTAATTAATTTATAAAATACAGGGTTTATAGGACACATCTGTGTACTAGATACCTTAGGAAAACAGCTTAATTTTTGCTTCAACTAGGCACAAAAAGAACCTCTCTTTTATGAATCTATTTGTTATCAATAAAACTCAAGAAAACGCGTTCTGAATCAATAACTTTTAATAATTTATGCACTAAATTACCTTTTAGATTTACAAACAGAACTTTGCCAATATTTGTGGAATTATAATTTATTAACTGTAAACCATATATTACCAATCAAATATGCATACTTCATATAACGCAACAAAAATATCCATAAATTTTGCTAATCTATGTATTAAAATCGTAATTCAATAAAACTAATTTTCAATTTCACAAAAAGAACTTTTCCATTATTTGCAGTATTTTAATTTATTATCAATAAACTATAACTTATTCGCAACTCTGTGTATCAAGATAAGCCGCAAACTTCATATCGTCGAAATACATCAAAAGCTGCAAAAGAAAATATTTTTGGAAGTTCTTAGGCATGTAGCTTAAAAAATGCAAGTAAGACCATTACCTAATATCAAAATAATTTGTTTTCCCTCAGTGAAAGGCATCTTCCTCTCCTTGACTTAGGAGGAAGTGAAGGCAAGAAAAAATGCTCACAAATTCTTAAATAAACTCTCACTTGAACCTTTCTGTTATCTTTTACCTTAAACAGAAACTTTTTGGATGCGAAAAATCTCTGCCTGCGATAAATATGCAGTATGAGGTAATCAAAAGGAAGGGTCTTTTCCTTTTGTTCTGAAGTTCCCTTTCATCTGATAGCCGACATCCAATATCTGGAATTGATTGAAAAACTACGTTTAGGTAAATGCATTTCCATAAAAGATAGATTTCGGAAAAGCTTCGAAGGAACCTCTTTTGTGCATATAGCAAGTATTTAGGAAAGGCTTCTATATAAATATTTTTCTTAGCCCTTATTGTTCTGTCATTTTCGTTTTTATTTCATTACGGCTTCTCTTACTTCTGTCTAGAAACACTTCGCGTACCCCCTTTTTTATTGCAGACAAAGTTTGACAATTTTTACAATATACATTCAGGTAACTTCAAAAATCCTTCGACTAACTTGAAGTATTCATCTTGGTTTGAGCTTTTGTTATTTTATGGATATATATTTGAACATTAAAAGAAGACTATGAGATTTGCGATTTTTTTTTCAGTTAATCAAATTTAAAATCTAAATCATATTTTGTAATAGGATACTAAACGTAAATTGCACACTGCATAAAACGTGTACATGAAATTTCTAATACATATAGATATATCGTATATTTTTTTACGTATATTTCGCACTTAAGATAATATTTTTTGTTAAATCCTTATTATCGCCTAGCCCGTATAGCAGCTAGTGCGGCTGACTGCTGTATCGTAAGGCCCGGTATTGAATCCCAAAGAGGTGTGAAAGTTTGTAAGTGTATAGCGTCCGTGCGGCAAGGAGACACTCAAAATACAGGGCTAGCCAAAAATCCTCTCTAGACGTTGGTGGTAAAGGGAGAATGACGGGAGACACGGGTGTAGACCACTGATTGTTATCAATATTACATCTTAATATGCATTAAAAATGTTTTGTATAATAAGTATAATTAAAAACACCTGATGTAAAAGATGAATTATGATTCCGTAAAAACAATCTGTTTGAAAATTCAATCAATACCATCTGATCCGCTAGGAACGTCTTATGCCGAAGTAGCGGGTTACAGAAAGCTACTGCAGGGATGGCAAAATTACTGTAAAGCTTATTAAAGTCAACAGACTCAGCGTCGCTTGCGGAGTTTCGGAGATTCTCTTCAAAATAGGGGAAGGGAAAACTTAAAAAAGTTCGCAAGGCTCGATGTTATCTAATCCTGTTTTTATTTTATTTTGTAAAGTTATTACAGCTAATAAAACCGGAAATATATACCTAATTTGCACTATTAAGTATATATTTCTGGTTTTATTAGCTGTAATAACTTTAAAATATAAAATAAAACAAGATTAACAGTTTGCGTTAACTACAGAAGTCTAAAATGTAAGGTACTAAATGGGATAGCTAACTTTACCATTTTTTCTATTAATCAAAATACTTCAGAAATTCTCAATTGTCTTGTCCTAAATACGTTCCCGTGTTCGCACTGCGCAGCGTATTGTAAACCTTAAACTTTTAACATCTCATCAGAATAGATTTAGCATGAAAATTATCTACGACATTACAAATTACTATTTTTTTTAATCTTTCCATTTAATTTTTAGTGAAGTTTATTTCTACGACTTTCTTTCCAAGAAACCCCTAGATGCGAAATTGTGGTAAACTCTTATCATCCATTCTAAGTAAAAGCTTAATTTTATTGTGATAAGGATATCGTATGGTACTTACGGAAAATCCTGTCGACCACAAGAGACGGCGCCAATCCCTCCAAACCAAACAAACCCATTTACACAATGCAATAAAAAAAGTTACATTTTTATTTTTATTTCAAATTTATTATATTATCATTTATTTATATTTAATATTTCATTAAAAATGAATAATAACTAACACGGATTCTCAGAATAATAACTAACGTGTGTATTCACGAAATTTAAGAGTAATAACCAACATATGTAATCAAGGTTACACCAAACCCAGCATGTTTGAAGTAGACTTCCATTTTGGGCGAAAAATCGCGTAGTTTGGCGTCTTTTCTTTAATAGGCAAAAATGGTCGGCAGGATTTTGCGTAAGTACCTATTGGTCGGCAGGATTTTGCGTAAGTACCTATTGTATTTATTACATGCTTTTTAGAGCAACAATTACCTTTGTTTCCCTTAACTTGCATTCTTCTGTTAATTATTTTAAATATTTACCACGTATGAAGTGTAATTTTTCTGTCCTACGTATTAAGAAAGTTTTGTAATATGCAAAGTATATTTATTTAAATATGAAATTGATTAGTAACAGGATCGCATATATATATCGCATAATAAGTGGAATGGCTTATACAGTTAAAAGTCGTTAATTCGGACATCCATAATCCGGAATGATTTATAATCCGGACTTCAAAACTGCAAACTTTCTGCGCATGCGTCGCGTTGATGCATGCGCGTAAGACCTTTACGGCTGCGAATATGCGTGTGCGCATGCCAAAAATACGTTTAATCATGCGCGTTTAATGTATAACGGACGATATAAGCTAAGCTAAAATTATCTAATTCAGTTAATGTTGCAGATTGCGTTGTTCCTTAATCTTCGAATTGGATCCGGCTTATTATTTTTTGCAGACTGTTAGAGCAATTTTATAAAAGTAAGTTTGAACTTTCGATTATGTCAAATATAATTTCCGATATATATTTACTAATATATAAAGGATCTACAAAGCGAAAGTATGTTTCGAAGCCCATTAAACAAAAAGTGGAATTGCTGCAAAAAATGGATAAAGGCATATCCTTTGTTTATCTAACCATTCCGAAATCTGTTTATCAATTTCACGCTGCTCTGCGGCAGGGGAACGCCGCAGCGCGCAATGAATTGGAAGTTGATCTGTCAGCACTATTACTTATCTTCAGGGCAGATGTTCTTATTTTATTTGGCTTATAATTCCTACTAAATGTAGTATTTAATCTTGATGTACTCCGTCTTTAATATGATTTAAATCAAATTCCTCGCCATTATAATTCGCTTCCGATAGCGAAGAAAGTAAAGTAAACAAATAAATCTTAAGCTTTTTTTTTTGTAAATTTTGATACCCTTTAGATCATAATTGTTCTTTATTTCATAAATTACGATTTCATATTTTTAATTTTATAATTTCTGCATGCCATCTTACCAGATTTAAATTGATGATCTATAATCCGGAAAAATCGATAATCCGGAATCGCCGAAGTCCCGACGAGTCCGGATTAACGACTTTTGACTGTATATCTTCTAGCTGAACTATCTTTTGTTATGGGGGTGGGTTGAAAATGTTTAGAAATGGGATTATACAATTAGCAATATGCAATTTAGAAAAGAGGCATTAATTAAGGCAATATTAAAGGGGCAATATTGTCTCATTCTTCGATATGTTATTCTCTTCGGGAGTGCATGAATTTACCATGACGAAAGCAGTTACTTATTGTTATTTTTTCAGCAGCATCCCATGCGGCGTATAGATTATAAATAGCTGTCTGCAGAGTAATGTCATAATTTTTACCCCAATCTAAAGGGAAAAAAATGACTTGTTTAGGCTCTTGCAATAATTTGTTTTAAGATTCTGGATGATTCTTTGATCCATTGTTTGTAGCTTCGCAGTTGTGTCTGGTGTCAAATATTCAACCTGTATGAAACTCGTTCTGGAAGGTTCTTGTGGCAAGTTACGTTATCCATAAATAAGAAAATTTTACGCTTTTCCGTCGAAAACTGTTTATCTATTTCTTGTTATCAGTTGCTGGAGATGCTTCATGTTATCCATGCTTTTATATTGGATACAAAATCAAGTGGTACTATTCGAACTCTAATAAAACAAAGTAGATTCTTGGACTTCTCAGCCACTAATAATTTAAGCTTTTCTCTCGCATCCATATTCGCACAAGCTAAAGCTGTAAACTCTATTTTCTGCTTTTAACTCCTCGTAAGCATTTCCTTTAAAATGTAATGTCTTGTTTGGCAGCTTCATTCGCATTATAAATATTTTTCGGAAGGTTAACCCTCTAAGTGGCAAGGTCGTATATATACGGCCTAGAGCATTCTTTTTGTGATATCTGTAAGAACGTATATATACGTGCTTATTAAAATATGTCAAAGAAATTAAGGCATTATATCAAAAGTACACAAATCCAGGTATGTAATTCCAGGAGAGTGTTTACATTAAAATAAAAAAAAAATATTTGTTCTCATAGTAGTTTTGGGAAATTTGTGGTTTTTTACCGAAAACCCTGGCCGCTCAGAAAAAAGGCCTACCGAAAAAAGCACTTTCCTATCGAAAGTCTTCGTTTACATCTGAGCTTTGGCCAGATACATTTTGATAAGAAATGCTGTACCCTGAATTTAATCGAGAGAGCCACCATTACTGCATTTAAAATCTTCAATACCCATTCGACTTGCTAATTCCTCAGCCTTCATCTGCAATAGAGATTCATCTATCGTCAAATTTCGAGATCTAGCCTACTGGAACCGTAGTAGTAGAGCTTTCTCAACACATTCTTGGGACGCATTTCTCAGGTGTTTCCCTTCTCTAGCAAAATTAGATTTTTCCCATGAATTTAAATCTGATTCCTTCTTTTTCAAATAAGGTATTTTTTAATTCTGCAGACAGCTGCTATGTTTTACATTCGCCATTCTCCACTTTCTTTAAAATTTCTACCTTTGTCTCCAAAGTCAGAGTTTTATAATTTCAACGTGTCGACATCTTGAATTTCTACATGTTCACAGCGTGCATCGAGGAAGAAAAACTCGAGCACATTAATTTGTCTGCACTGAAAGCATAATTGGTGCGACTCTTTAAAATCCATAATAAATACTGGCTTTTCTGAAATTCTAAGGAAACAGATAACAAATAAACAAATGATTCACACCCCAACCGCAACCCAATCATAAAATATTTTGAATGAATCCAAGGAAACAGCGAAAATGCAATAGTTTAGGTAAGTAGACATGTGCCGCTTTAATCATAAAAAATACAGATGATTTTGATACACAAAGTAATAAATGCAGAGCGTATTATCTATGTTAAGAGAGGAAAAATAAATTTTTTCTCAAATTTTTAGTCCGAATTAAATAAAGTTATGAAAGTTTAGTTCGAAATAATGAGATATTTTTAACATTAATTTTAATACAAGTTTTTTGGGAAGCTTTTGGATTATTTCGAATTAGCGAGCGTCTATTATACAGGTATTTAAAGGCACAAGATTCTCCTAAATGAAATATTCCAGAAATGGAATGGATATCTGACTATTTGACTTCAATTTTGAAGTCGAAGAAATTTCGCTTTCCTAAAGGTATGAAAAATTGATGCAGAAAACCATCTGCGCAAATTTCCAAGGATGAGAAAAATTGAACTAATCACTGAATAAACAAGTAAAATTACCTTTCTCCAAACTTAATTTGCATGCATGGCTTGGTCTGCTTTGCAAGTGACATCGGCTGCAGCGACCGAAATTAGTTCCCGTAAAATCAATATACCATGCATAAGCCAGTTTCAGCCGTTTGTTACCAGTTTATTGGGTGTAAAGTATTAATGTTTAAAGACGAGGATTCTGCATTTTATCGTCATCATGAGGTAGTGCATTTTAAAGGAGGAAACTGTCATTATTTCTCTATTACTCTGTGAAGAAGATAGTTTTAATTTATCACGGTTGAATGGATTAAATTTTATGTAATTTATGAGCAATATTTGCCGTCTTTTTGCTTTCTGCTACTACCTGTTGTAAAAATCTTATTTAAATATACGCGTTTGAATAAATTTTGAATTTTTCTAAAAAAAAAATTAAAAAGCAATAAGAGATATTCTTATGACGATATCTGTTTCGTATGTTACACATGGATAACTTTTATGAATTTCGCGATTTAATTGCGAATGTGTTTGGAAATTTCCGTCGAGTAACATTTTTTTCATCTTTGGTAGCTTTATGTACAAGATTATATTTATGCTAAATGTCGCCTTTTATCACACTCCTCACTATCGTCATAACTGGTTACAATTTTAAGTTTTACGCTGAGTTTATCTTGTAAGATTCTCATACAGTTGAATACTAATTAATAATATACTACTTTTAATGGGTGTACTGCGTTAACCATGAAACCGATTATTGTCGACCAGGAGGATTGCAGCACATTCGTATATTACCTTACATTACAACTACATTACCACTTTTAATATTCTTATTTTAAATAACATTTATTATTTTTTCAACGAGTGTCAGAGTTCAGGGAATAGTTCTAAATCATTTCAAAAGTAACTTCATAAATTTGCTTATTTAAACTCAAATTTCTTTACTGTTTGTTTCATAAAGTAATTTTTAATTTATAAAATGATGCTTTCGAGTTTTATTTTGATTGAATGCGTTTTAATGAACGTAAATTCCTAATGAAATGAAGCTTTCAAGTTCAAATATACTAAGAATTACCAAAATTCCAAACATTATTTAAATTAAAATAAGTTTGAAAAATATGGTAACTTAAACTGTCTTAAAAATATTTATTTTTATCTAAGAAGAAATATTATTGAATTGCATAATTTATTTAAATCTCTCAATGAAACTGTTTAGCTTCTATTCTTTATAATTTTTATTGAACATTCTTTCATTTCGATCACAGATGTTTTAAAAATGTTTAAATATTGCTTCACATTTTGAAATTTTTTCAGATTTCCATTAAAAATGCAATTTAAGAAAAGAAGTATACTTTTCGTATTTAGATTTCGTGATATGAATTATAAATATTAGAAATTGCATTTAAATATTTATATATATTAAAATATATTATTACTAAATAATGTGATAGCCATCATATAAAATACATAATTTAGAATGCTAACATTTGAATATTTTTATTTTATTTATTTATTTTGCATGAAAGTGTATAGTTCCTTTTCATATTACATAATTGATGATTTTATTTTGCTGTTTTTTACTTGGTAAGTGTAATTTTTGAAATATATATATATATTATATGATATTTATATGATATATAATTGTTGTCAATTGAATATGTTTGTTGTCAATTTTTGAGATTTTTAAATTTGTAGCAGCTTTGAAATCTAATAAATTACGTAAATTCGTAATTTAACCAATGTCTTAATTTCTAAACGACGCTAAAACATTCGCTGAGTTAATCATTTTGAATTTAAAATTCGAGTTTAACTTGCAGATTCAGTTTTATCTTTTTTGAAATGTTTTCTATAATACTTGCATTCTTTCGAATTTAATTATTCTGTTATATAAAATCATTTATTTTCATATTCGATTTTACATAAAACTAGAATGTGCAAAGAGTAAAAGACTTTTTAGAAAATCCACAAGTAACAGCAAATGGCATGCGCATTATTTTGATGTGATTCTAAGCAATAGTTCTTGAATTTTTCAGAAACACATTAATTTTAAGAATTTAAAACAGAATTATGTGCGCAGTTTTTTGAACAGTAAAACAATTTTTTCTCATTTTTTTAATTATGCTTTCATTTATTGAGCATTTTCTTTTGGTTCAGAAAATTATTTTAGGCGAGAAATGTAAAAAAAAAATACCGTAATTTATGAAATTTACGATTGTAGATCACTCTGCAAAATTATATCCCTATGCATAAATAAAATCTGCAGTTGGAAAATATTAAAATGTCCTCAATTAAGAATAAAGAAATCCTTTTTCTGTGTATATTTCGCAATTTTTACAATCTGCCATTTTGAACTCAGAATTGATCCTACTCAGATTTTTATAGGATTTATATTATATTTTGATTACATTTGCAATGCAAGCATTTAAGTTATTAATTTATAATACATATATTCACTGAATCATCGGTATAATACTGATAAATAATGTTTGCCATATTAAATTATATGTATTCAGAGACTATGAGAAGCTGTTACGTTCTTTGATAAGTGTATGCTTTTATTCATAGTTTACTAGTTTCTAACTTTGGATTGCTGAAAAACCAGAGGTGTCACATTATTGAATAAATATATCTAGATTCTAAGCCACGGGTGCTAGATATTAAGATAATTTTGAAATTTGTTCAATTACCTCTTGAATTCGTACGCCGATGAGCTTGAATACTGATGTATATATCATCTATTAAAATCATATCTTGGCTTTAAATTGTAAGAATACATATTCTAAATATATATGAGAATGTCGAATGTATGAATAGTGAATGTAATATGAATGGTTGAACATTCGTCGCGAAGAAAATTTTGTGTGACTAGAAATGACAGTAACAAATTATTATTATCTTTAGAGCATGAAACTTTCTTCATATTACACTGCAAAGCAATAAGTAGAATATGATAATGGTTTGCCAGCAGAGCTTTTGAGAAACGGTTCTCAAGAGAAAACTCAGTCTGACTACTTCCGCATTTAAAAAATGAGTATTTGACGTAAATAAAAATGCCTTTTTGTCTCGCATTATACTGCAGCTAAGAAAAACAAGAATGTTTAGTACTTCATTAATCGGTATTCTATTTTAATTTATAAGGCTTTTCTTTAATTTAAACTGAAAAAAATCACAAAAATTAGTATGTTCTTTTAAACTACTCCTTATGTACTTCTTTAAATGTATAAAGCATAGCAAAGAAGTTTATTCAATTAAAGTAACTGATTGGAGAATCCTGGAAATCTTCGTTTTGAGTTTTACTAATTTCCTTTTCATTTGCATTTTTATATTCAAATCAGATTTTCAAGTAAAATATTTTTTCGTATTAATTAAAGATGTGGAAAGCGTGTCTGTCTTATTTGAAAAATTCTTAATGAAAAGGAAGCTGTCTTTTTTCTTTAAATTAAAAGGGAAAAGAAAATAATATATTTAAATTTTTGTACTTTCTTCTTTTTCTCCCTCAAAAATAAAGGTTTATGTCGCAAAGAGAAGACGTTTTAGCATAATTTATACCAACCAGATTTCTTGACTTTAAATTCCAACCATTTACTTTACTATAAGTTTAATTAAAATATAATATCTGAGTTTACACGGGAATTTCGGAAACGGGTAGCTAAAAGGTTTTATTTCTTAAACATTTATTATTCTTTGACATATACCACTAATAACATTTTAAATAAATTATGTATTTTAAAAACGGTTTAATAAAATCAGCATTTGGAGTTAATGTCTAAATATCAAATCTAATTTTAAATACCTTTTGAGCAAAAAGCTAATTTGCGACATATTCATTATATAGAGGGAGTAAAGAAAAAAAAAAAAAAACATTTCTTTGCAAAAGATTACACCAAATGCTAACTCTATTTACCTGTGACATATCAAATTTAATGCTCCTATTTTATGCTCCCCGAATACTGGTGGTTGAAAAGGGTGCTGAAGTAAAATATTTGGTTATATTTGAGGATATCGGATGTCAGCAAAGACAGTAAGATTTTATATTTGCTTCATAAAATTACATTTAAACTCCCGTATTTAACTAGAGTTCTGTTTCGTATTTCCTGCAAAGGAGTTAATTAATTCTAATTCAAATAAGAGGTCTTTCTCGCAACTCTCTGAAATGATTTTGTAGAAGATTCATATGAGTCGTAAAATTCTAGCAGCACCCTGCGTATATCACAGCAGAGATAAATATACACGTCAAGTATACGTCAACCATTTTGATGGATTCTTGTTCCATTAGAGTTTAATGTTGGAAGGAGAACCGTGATTAGATGTCTATCCTAGTTAATTCGGAGTGATCGTAAATTACCTTTAAGGTGTATTAAGACGTTTATAAGAGTTTAGGAATCCGGTAACGTATAATGGAGGAAACGTGAGCTTAAAACTGGATTGAAGTACAACATGCATTTTAGATTAATTTCATCTTATAAACTAATGAAGTTTAAATGGGATTTGAAGGCTATTTCTTGTACACTGAGCTGGTTAAATCTATTAGAATATCAGCCAAAGCTGAGAGTTTGGTTAACAAAAAATCTGAAAACCTGTAATATTTTCCATATTTTTATAACTGAGATTTCTATAAAATATGCATTAAACTTTATGCTTAAGAACTCAGCAACAATATGTAACGCACATAATTGCGATGCAATGTTAGACTAATCCTGAATCATTTATTAAGTACAAATGAATATTATTTTAATTCACATTGTTATCAGCTCCAGAAATGGAGATGAAGTTAAAAGTGAATCTTTAAGAGCAAGACTTAATTAAGAATAACGAAGAAAAGCATAACTGTTACAGAGTAAATTAACCATTTTGTTAAATTTTGAATGCACACACACACACACACACACACACATATATATATATATATATATATGTAAGATAAATTGTATGAATCAGTATTATAACTATAAACATTAATTCTTCCTCTCTATTCTAATATCGTAATAACTTATCTGCATTGCGTCATTCAGATTAATCATGCGATCTTACGTAACCATTTATTCCAGATGCCTCTTGACAACCAATCACCGAATTGTAAACCAAAACTTTTCTCTTCGCGTGCTTCCATCTTTCATAACTACGCACTTCAGCTTTTGCTCTCTACTGTGCTAAGATGTAATTTCGCTGGCTTGCTTTCTATCTCAACAATATCAAAAATGTAAATCTTCTGTGGAAAGGCACGACTAGAGTGCCAAGTGATTGTGGCCACAAATATCAATTGGAAATAAAAATGGAATTAAAACTGCTTCGATTGCCAAGTTCTTTAGATATTACCAAGTTAGCATTACTAGCATACTACGCAATCAAAATTCTTCTTCAATATGGGTCTAATCACGCATGTGATTAGTCCCATATTGTTCCGTCATTTCCTAATATAAATTTAAACAAATTTAAATTCTAAACAAATACGTATAAAAGTAAAAAAGTAGAAAAGCAAATTTAAATTCTAAAAAAAGGAAAAAAAAGCCAAAATAATTTAAAATAATTTAAAAATATGCAAACATGTAAAAGATTTAATTCTCGAACTAATCTACAATATCATTTAAATTCAGAAGCATAAGCAAATCAAGTGTAAAATCTATCCATAAAAATATATACTAATTTAATAAATTAAAATTAAATTAAACAATTTTAAAAAATGCATATGGGAATTAGGCAGGAGACAGACTTATCAAGGGGAATTTGCCTCCAAACCTAACTCTCCAATCATTCAATTCGTGTTTCGTCATTCATGCAGGCAAGGGTAAAATAATTAATATATATATATATATATATATAAATAATATATTATATATATATATATATACAGAAATAATTAATTAATAATATATATAATTATATATGTATACAGAGAGAGAGAGAGAGAGAGGGAAGGTCTGCAGTTTAAAGCAAAACTTGTTAGTAATCCGCGAGCGTAAGTAAGTTTTACAACTTTGAAAATACGCGTATAAGGCGCTTTATTTTTAATTAGCTGTTTGTTAATGTTAATTAATCATTAAATGTTATTTATTTAATTACTCTTCACTTAAAATCCGTAAATATAAGAAAATGAATATTTCAAAATACATTCTGTAAATTATATGCATATTTAATTACAAATTCTCATTTTATTACTCAAAAGAAAGAAATTTTTAAATCATAAATAATTATAGAGGAAATTAGAAATCGCAAACTGTATGTCTTTATGTGGTTTTCTGATTTCTGATTTCAAAAGCATAACAAAAAATTAGCAGAAAAAAATGCACATATAATTATCAACATTAGACTTGTAATTCATTAAAAAATTCTGAATCTTACGAGATAATATTTTTATATTACACGGCTCTTCTTTTAGCTGCATGTTTACGTTTTCAATGAGAATATCTTCAAACGTTTTCGTACGTAAATTTGGTCAAAATTTGGTCCAATGTTTTCTATCTTTTTTTTCTTAAAGAAATAAAATTATTTTACAGGCTGAATTCAACTGAGACTTTTTTTTTTTTTTTCTGTTACAGAAACTGGATACATTGTTTCACTGCCGTTCAAAGTTACTTTGAATGCTCCGAAACTGAAAATCGGAGCCTGTTCTGAATTAAATATCGAAATGAATAGTATTCGGCTTTTATAACATCCGTTTAATAGCCTTTTATTAAAAAAATTATATTTATTTTAATTTTACAGGATTAAATTCTTTATGCATTGGACAAAACACATGTTATTTACAATCATAATTTTATTATGCGCTGAACTGAAGTCTTTGTTGTTTGTTGAAAATGCATGGTTTCAAAAAGCTTTAGATGCTTTAATGAAGGCAAATTCAATAGTATTATTTAAATTTCTGGCTCGATAATTTTACAGCTACAGCCTTAAGGCAAAAAAATTTACTAAATAAAAAAAAAAAAAAAAAAAAAAAACTTCTAATTTAATTAAAATTTACTAGCAACACGTGCTACGCTTTTTCGCCGTGATATTAAGACCCGCAGAGTGAACACGTTCATCACAGGAAAATGCTTGACTGGAAAGGATAGATAAGAATCTGCTAATCTACACCTGGGCTAATCCGCAGAGCCAGCAAGGCCGTCAACGTAACACTTGTTATGTGATATCACGAACAATTCGTCAGCCATCGGAGAAATATGTTGGTTTCATTTTGCATACCGTTAACCTTGTTCCCCGTAGTGTTTTTGAATTTTCCGTAACTGGTAGATTTTAGAGCATTTCCTTAGACAGTGCGGAGAATTCGCAGTACTTGGACTCAATCTGTACATATGCAGTAGTGTGTAAAATGTAAGCAGCAAATTATTTTTTTTATATTATTTTATATATTTTTATTATTTATTTTTTAATATACAAGCATGGAATTTTTGAAGGGGTTTTTACGATCAGTAAAATGAAAAGCCGATTCAGTACAAAGGTGATGTATATTCAAATATCTGCAACATGACGTCAGAGGATACAGCATGCAAAATCCGAGAAGTCACCATATTGAGGCAATTTATTTTGTCATACATTTGAAATTGAAATTTAGTCTTTTCTAACGAAACCAATTAAAACAACTAAATACAGATCAAGGGCATAGATATTATCTTAATGCGCATGTCCTTTTTCTGAAAATGCGCATGTCCTTTTCTGAAAAAGGACATGCGCATTTTCAGGCATTCTTCTACAAGTGAAAATGAGATTGTGATTCAGTATAGTTGTAAGAAAACTCAGGACGTATTTACATGTGATAGAATGATTGCACATTTTGAAGAAGGCTTAAGACTGACGTCTGTCTTCCAAAAATTTGCGATAGATTGGATTGAAAAGCCTTGGGCCTGTAAGAAAGCTGTAAGAAAAATTGGTGGCGGATGATGAAAACGAAGGTGGCTGATGATTGATATATCGCTCTGAAGACGAAACAGAGAACGCTTCGAAGACTAGACAGTGGACAACATTCCACAGCAGTTGCGCACGGCATCTGATATAGACTGGTGTGCTTCGGCTTAGTGTGGCTAGATGACTTTAAAAATAAGGCATATTCGCCCGCCGTCTTTGAACCCTCCGTACTATTGAGAGCAGCCTATCGGCGCCACTGTTTACAGTAATTTAGAGAACACAAAACCTGGAATTATCAATCGAATCACGTCCTCTTTATCGATAAGACGTGCTTTAGTCTCACAAACTGCGCCAGTTGATATGGAAATAGGTAAAAAAACGTTTTCATTTTAGTAGTAGTATCAGGTAATGAGGCCGCCCGTGTTTGTATTAGGAGGCATTAATGATGAATGGATGGACGAATCTCCACAGTTTTAAAAGAGATTCCCTGTGATGAAGTTAGCCAAACCTACGTGTGTCTTTTTCGGGGTGCCTTTGATCCCGGCTTTGATTTTTATCGATGACAATTCACTGAAACACAAGACGTATGGTTTGAGAAGCTCCTGAAAAGTGAAAATATCCATAGAATGGATTAGTAAGCGTCCTTCCTGATTTATATCATGTTGAAAATGTAGGGATATTTTAGAGAGACACTTGGCGGCATCATCCTACCCTCCGGAAATCACCAAACAATAAAGCCCTTTACGAAGCTTACTAAAGCTTTAGTTCGTTGTTCTCCCTCTTAATCCGATACTTTCTTGTACCAACACCATTCGTTCAATAAAATATTTCTTCATTTAATATCGTATGGTTTATATTCATTTCGTGGTTACTATACAATCCATATCCGCTAAGTACTACATTGTACCTAGGAGTAAGAAATTCATGTCTGTCAGTTGATGTTTTGCGGAATTAAAGCCCAAAACCGAAAAGTTGCTTAAATTTTGCACACTAGTGTATGTATAGTACACACATTGATTTCCCTAAATCACCTTCTATTGTGCTCAAACACAGGTAATACTGAATAGGGTTTCTTTCGAAATGACGGGCTTCCATGTTTTATTGAATGTCTCAGCTAGCCTTAGTTCTGTAAGATTCAGGAAAGAGTAATCCATAAATCTACTTTTTATCATAGATTCGAAATTGAAATTTAGTCTTTTCTAATGAAACCAATTAAAACAACTAAATACAGATCAAGGGCATAGATATTGTATTATCTTAAGAATATACAAACAGTATATTATAAATAACTAGTACGAAAATGTTTAAAATGATGAGATTCTAATTAATTTTTATAGCATGCGCATATTATTTACCGTATCTAATTCCTACATAGAAGCAACCTTTTTTCTTGCATTATACTGTTTTTGTTTATTGCATAAGTAATACTTTTCGTGTATCTAGTTTTATATATTTCTGTTTAATGCATTCAGTACTTAATTAGAAGTAAAGGCTGAAATTTGTGAATATAAATGGAGAATTTTAATGCGATTAATAGTCTATAATTTTCAATTAGTTTATTTAAACAGATGATACCGTGGTAAGGGCTTTGCTTTATTCCGTTGTTCTTATAAAAATACAATGTCAAAGTACATTTAACTCATTGTTTAATAATATCAGCCACTAACTGCGCTCGAATTTCCAGGAAACAAAACAAATATTTACTAAGAGAAAATCAGCCGTTTATTAAATTCATCTCCACCGCATATAAAACTCATACTGATGAACGTCTGATTATTCAGATCCGGAATGAACTGTTTCAGGCTGATATCATTTATCTTTCAATTATGTAAAGATTCAATAAAAAACGACTTCAGCAGAAATTTCGGCCAGTGTGATTCGAATTAAGGCCCCCTCCTGGGGATTTGAGTACAATTCACTAGTTCCTGTCGGATACTGCTTTCAAATCTCTTTGTGAATAAATGAATGAGAGTTTATCAAGATTAAAGAATGTACAGTGCTTAACACTGGTTTTCTCTCTCAAACACCGGCTGATAGGGATGAATGTGCAGAAAACATCATGAAATGTTTCTGTGCATTACCGTACATTATCAGATTCTGATAAGAAAAGGGGAGGGGGATTTTTGTAAGTTGAAAAAAAAGGAAGGAAGTCATTGATTACGTCTGTAATAGCCATGAAGTGACAAGTCAACTTCACAGACAAAATGTGCAATCTTTCTTACTGGCAAAAAACGGGAATTTAGGGTTTGAACAAATGAAGAAAAAGCAGTTTGGAAGATTCATTATTTATTTGCTGTTGCATGATTTGTAATATGTCAAACATGTCCACATGAAATAATTTAAGACTAAAAGAAAAGAGTAAATTCCTGAAAGATTATGATGCGTTTGGTTAATGCAGCCAAAAGAAGCAGCTTTTAAACTGGATAATTCCCAAACAACATTGGCAAATTTACTTAACAAACAAATAAAATTGATAAACGCAAATGTCTTAAAGAAGTCCAAAAGAAATGGAAATTCGGGAAATTTGGAAACCGCCCTTCTAGAACAGTCCAATTTCTTTATCTCTATGGACCACAAAATTCGCTAAATTGCTAGAATTCGCTAAAATGCTAGGAGAAAATTTTGAGCCGATTGTTGTATAGCTCAAAGGATAGAGAGAAATAACAGTGTTTATCGGAAACTACATGGTGAGAAACATTCGGAATAGAAATAGATAAAAGACAATTCACCCAAGCTTCTAAAAGAATACAAGCTGCACAAAATTTATAAGACAGACGAAGTGGGGCTCTTTTAAATAGTATTTATTACCAGAGCATACATTGATGTTTATATGTGACACAGTAGCTGGTTAGAAAAACTAAAACAACTAGTTACTGTGTTATTAACGTGCAATATTGATGCAACAATGTAAAAGGCGTCAGTGTTTATTGGAGAGAGTAGAAAACTTCGATGTTTAAAATTAGTCTATCTTAACATAATATCAAAACATCAGGGATGACAAGCAGTATTTTACTGACTTTCCTTCGGAATGAGACAAAAAACTGAAATATGAAAAAATGCCTCTACTATTAAGTAATTGTGCTGCATACCTTTCTGATAGTTTGGCATTGTGCTGCATTAACATTAAGCTAGTACTTCTACATGCAAATACGACTTCTATCATTCAGCCATTAGACCAAGGTATAAGAGCTTCCAAATGCAGTTACAGAAAAGGTCTCGTTCTTTGAAATGAATCAAACCACGATACAAAATTGAATCTTGTGAAAATGTAAGCACTTTGAAGGAGATAATTAAGTCAATATTTTTGCTAGAGGCTATAGATACCATAGTCAGCGCATGGGAAGCACTCTCCCAAAACACAGTTAGAAATTGCTCTAGAAAATGTAGTTTTATTTAGAAGACAGAAAAAAATTGCAAAATATTTCTAATATTTCGAAACTTATTGAGGAACATTAAACGATCAAAGATTAGTTTTAGAATACGTTGCAATTGATGATAATAGTGAGCCAGCATGTGGAAACACTAACTGCGATATTAACCTTCCAGCACGCGCGCTTGGCAATTTTACACGAGCACGCGCACGTCGTAGTTTTTACGACATCCGCTATTTTACCGTTTTTGGCACGAAAAACGACAGAAATGAGTGAATATTGATAATAAATTTGTTAAGAAATAAAATATTAATCTTGTTATTTCAAAATACAAATGATAACACATTCAAATATAAGTAAATTATTTTTAAGTTCTTATGTTAGTGAGATGGAAATGCAATGATGTATTTCATTATAGAAAATTTTACATTTACTATTTAATAATTATATTTTAAAGTCGAAGCTAATTTTAATATTCACCAAAGACAAGTATAGACAATAAAAAAGGGAAACACCTTGGTAGGAAAAAAGGTAAGTTTAGCATTACTTACTTCTGCAAGGAAATTTACTTCTTATTGGTTCCAAAAAAGCACTTTACACTAACTTAAATGTTTTTATTTATTTCTAAAAAATATAAATAAAGAAAATAAGGAATGAAAAGAAAATAAGGAATGTAAATTGCTATTGTTCTCCCATCCAAATGTATCATTGTCTTCCTTTTCTTCATCAGATAATTCTTGAAGAAACCAAGCAAAATAACCTGGTTGCACATATTTTTTTTCCATGAAAACCTATATAAAATTTACAGAGCCAAATGTATTCAAATTAAAATAATACACGGCAATTAATAACAAAAGATTACAAAATATTTGAGAAAAAATACTTTCCAAATTTTAAAACACGATCACACGCGTGTCGTAATTTTTATGAAAAAGTTGCCACGTAGCACAAAAGCCCATCTACCAAAAAAAATCAAATTACTTCCTATTGGCACATTCCATGGTGTGGTGAAGGATAGAGAGGAGGCATAGAAATGACCTTCAGACGTCTCAGCTTCGATATGCGAAAAATGTGCATTAAAAACTGAATTTGTCGTAAATTTTGCGCATACGCACGTGCTGGATGGTTAAAAGAGCTACAGAAACTGAAACTGACAGTCCAATTGATACAGAAGAAAGTTACTATACATACCAACTTCAATTGAATCTATAAAAGCAGTGTAAACTCCAAGAAAAATTCTTGAGTTAAAAGGCGAAGATCAGAAAAGCTACTAACAGTTTTATGAACTTCAAAATACAACTAAAAGGATGAAGAACAATGTGAAACAAATACGGACAGAACATTGCTTGGTTAAATTTTAGTATTTCGTCATATTTAGTATTTCATCATCGGACGATTTTATGCTAGTTGTGGCAGGAAGGAGCAACCTCGAAATGAGATCTCAGTATTGTCCCGATCTGTTCTCAATATGACATAGCATATAAGCTTCAGATTTCGGCAGAGAAAACTAAAGCTTTACTCATAGGACGCAGCAGGCAGCTTAGACGCAACAACAAGCATTAAACTCCATGGGATACTGGTAAAATGTTTCCCCAAATTGAAATATATTGGGCTATTACTCGATAACAGACTTTCCTGGATGCCACATGTCAGGAATCTTAAGACTCGAAAGACATCCTAAGCAACAACGTGAGACCCATGACTGGGGATGGCATAAATGGGGTATCTCTTCTAAGCTACTAAAAATTTGGCATAGAACCATTACAGAAAGAGTAATAACTTACGGAGCAGCAATCTGGGGTGGTGGACTTACGTCTCAAATGAGACGATCCTTGCTCTTTATTCAGAGACAGCAGCTAATTCAAGGATGCAGGGCCTACTGTACCACGTCAACACTAGCCCTACAACAACTGGCAAGAATTCCTTCCCTAAATTCGATAGTAGAAAGGGAGGCAGCTATCGTAAGGGTTACCAGGCTGGGTCAAACTTCAACACTCTGGAGTCATAGTTGTCACCACTCGGACTACGATGAGCAAAGCATCTGCATTAACTTTCATCCAGCAGCTTTTAATCTCACCGACGGTATCAGCGTAAGCGACAACCAATTCAGAGCAACAGTAATAACCTTTTCACAGATGGCACCAAGACGCAGAACGGCACTGGCAGCGCCTTCTCTAGAGTAGAAAATGGAGTTGTAACATTCGAGTGGAAAAGGAAACTAGACTTAAACAACTCGGTATACCAAGCAGAGCTTCTAGCTGTCAGTGCTGCAATTAGATATGCGAACATATGTCCACAGGGAAATTCACTATATATAGTAATTCATCAAGACTGGGGGCTATCGCAGGTCAAAACAGCCGGAGTCCTTTGGTATGCCGAATTAAGAAAGAAACAGCTTCTGGAAATGCCTATCTCGCAAAGACCCACTTTAAAATGGGTTCCCGATCACACTAGGATTCAAGGCAATGAAGCCTACTGGCCAAGCAGGCAGCCAACTGCACAGATATATTAGAAAGACCAACTAAACTTCCTCGATCTCACTTTAAGCAAATAACTTTGACAAACCTGCTACAAAATTAGCAAAGTGGACGGACAGAGGCAGAGGTAGGACGAAGGACATTTCGCTTACTGCCAAAAGCTAACATTAAAATAAAAACTCACTGTACTAGCCTAACGCAGTTCTTGACAGGTCACGGACCCAGTATACCTCAACAGATTCAGACTTAGGGATACTCCTTTCTGCGAATGCGGAGACGAAGGCGACAGGGACCATTATTACTTTTATTGTGTACATACAAGAACCTGGCACTTGAAGAAACTAGCGGACTGTGCCTCGGCAATGTGGATGCCTAACATACTCAAAAACCATGTAGCCCTTTGTAAAATAGAGAAAATCTCAAGATACTGCGTAAGCAGAAACAACCGTGAATAATACTATGTTTCAAAGGTTCAGTACTTAAAGCAGATAATTAGAATAACGCTTAGTGGCTGCATTTATCAAACTGTAGAAACTATTATTAGTATGTAATATTCAACCTTGTTACTTGCGAAAAATGTGTACTTTGGTGTCTTCCCCGCAGTGATGGTATAATTTCTAATTTCATTCAGGTTGGAAATTCTGTACAAGAGCATTTTTTGGACAGCTGCACTGAATACAATCCACCCTCTTTGCTGGAACGTTTACTTCCTCAAGCATTTAACCCACACACATATTGTTCGCCTTATCGCTTGTCAATCCGGTGCCCTTCAGTGTTGTTTCGAAATCGCAGAATCGCAAAACACTCAACAATGATATCCACTTATAATGCTACAATAATATAGTTAATTCTTGTCGATATTCCATGTGCTCTACATTATTTTATCAAAATAAGCCTCAGTAATTTAAACTCTCACCATAATATTTTTATAAAATGTATTCAAATTTCTGTAGCTACAAAGAAACAAAAAAAGAATGACTATTTAAAATGATTATAAATCGTAACTGCTTTAATACCAGAAGAGTAACATTATTGCACTTCTGATTTTTTTATGGCTTAACAAGACACTTTCCTGAATTCTTTAATATATATTTCGACCAGGTTAGGAGCATTAAAATGATCTCCAGATATGGCATATGAAAATAAAATGATAGGTAAATTCACGCACTGAAAATACACCCCAACGTTCCTGTCAAGTTTATATACTAAAACAAGTTTTCTAAAATATCGCTTTACTTTTACACATCAGATTTTAAAAAAGAAATTTTCCAAAACTGCCAATTACATGCAATAGTATGTTGAATTATTTGCACATATCATATGTTACATTTTCTCAATAATACCTAGAAATGGCTTTTTAAACATCCATTAAATGCTTTAAGTAGCTTGCTAATAAATTTGTTAATAATATACATCGTATTTTGAGGATTCTCAGCATATATTTTCTTATTTAAACAGTTTTAGAAAGAAACAAAAAGCAAAACGTTACAAAATCTTTAGAAAATATTTCCATCATTATTTATAATTCCACAATCTCCAAGCACTTTGCTGCCTTAATTAATTTTTTATTTCTTGTTCTTGATTCTTCGTTATATTTTGTCTATATATTTTCTGTTCTTCTACGTATTTCTCTCTGATAGACTGTGGAAAATTTTCGAAGTCCAAATTTAATCAGAGCTTTAAAGCAATTCAAAAACAAATAATGTTTAAGGATTTCTTTTCTTTTCTTATTAAGCCCCTGGGGAACTTCTTCCAAAATCGCTTTCTAGTATTTCTTTATTAAAGTTTTATTAAGTTATGCATTTAACTTAAAGATTTCTAATCCGAATTTCTTTTATTATTGTCAAAACTGCTGCTAAAAAATAAACGTTCACAGATGAATCTTTTTCGTTTAGAGGTACATACAAGCTTATATATATGCATAAATTAATATTTTTATTTACGAAAAATGACAAAATGTTTATGCATTTGAAGGTTTTAGTCGTTTATTGGATAAAATAAAAATTCTTCTAATCTAAATACTGTGTAATAACTGAAAAAATATAGGCAGCATGTAACACGTACTCTGTCTCAAGGGAAATTTACGGCTGAAAATAAAGTTTAACTGATACAATGGATGCTTGGAGAATATAGAATGTCTGGTGAAATTAAGTACATTTAGTTCTACTTTTAAGTGGATTTTTATATTCAGCAGACAAAATAAATCAAGAATCTTCTATGAATGACTGCAAAGATTTACTTCAATGCAAATATTTGCAAATACTAGCAAATATTTGATTTAGTTACTATTTTAAAAGAACAGAAATTTTTTAGAAGCACTTATGTTAAGAATCATTACTCGTGTTATTACGGTCAAGTACGTATGTAAAAAATTTGAAAACATTCCCTTCCGTATTTTCTCGGGTAATTACCATCAACCCTAATTTTGTTGAGTCCAGACACTGAAACGTTTAAGAACATTCGCATAATTTGCCCCTTCTAAATGTGTTTAGAGAATGAGTTCCCCTTAATTTTAAAACGGATTCGTTCACATGATGATTGTTTACGTCCTACTAACTTAGGGAAACTCTCGCAAACTACCTGCGAAGTCATCTCGAATGTTTCTGTTCTAATTGTTGAACTTTATGCCAGCACAAAAACCGACCTAACACAAAAATCGACCAAACACAACTAAGCAAGTATGAATTGACTTTCAATCTACCATTTCGCTGAGTCAGCTGCACGTTCAAATTGTATAAATTTTTCATGGATGATTTCATGCTTGAGGAGTAGCAGAGACAATAACAGGTACAGGCGAGATTTAAATTACAGTGATGTAGAAATGATGCCATCTTATTAGATATTGTAATGCTGATTTTACTATGTATTCTTAGCGGAAAGGTGATTTCTTTTAAGGAAAGAATACTGTAGTTTATCCATGACTATTTTTATTCTTTTATGTTCTTAATGTAAACGTGTCGTTCCGAAATTCACTTATTCAAACAATGTTCCCCTCCCGATTTTCGGGCGATAACACCAGGAAATAAAGTTAAAAATATGCTAGGAAGTACGGTATTAAAGTGTAGCGTAAAATATCTGAAATATGTAAGGTTTGCAACCTAAATGAATGTAAGATGGCAAGTTAATAACTCAATATACGAATATGTGTTGCATGAATTATTTTAGTCATAGTAGCACATGTCTTGACTATGAGAATAATAATCAAGTGATCTACGTCATGATCACTTAATTATTAGGAATTATGAAGTGCTCCAAAAAATTAAACTCTTTCAAGATTTAATCATTTAAAATGTTATTTATTAGTCAAGTGAATGTAGATTACGTTATTATCTTACAGTAATATTTAATGTTTCACAAAGACACATAATAATGCCTTCGAAATAATTTGATTCAGTTTAGGAATAGTAATTTTATTATTTCTCTGTGTTTCTATCTACAGTTATCCGCAGATATAAGCTATTTAATATCAGCTTAAAAGAATGCAGTATGCCTTCAAATCATTTACTTCTAAAACAGTTTGTATACAAAGTCTCTCAGTGAATTCTTATTTTTTTTTTATTTAAAAATGATTGCATTACATGCAGTGGCTTACAAAAGTTAACATTTATAGTAAGCAGGACGCAGATAATATTAGGCTTTCCGAAAATGGAAATTTGAATGACCAAATGTGCCCTCGACTGCAACAGAAAATGCAAACCATAGGTCTTCCAAATTCAAGATTGTCATGCTAATCCATGGCTTGTCAATCAGAAAGGAATTTAATGATTTCATGGAAGAATGAGGCCAACCTTTTATTTACTTGTTCCATTTATGAATATATATAACTACTTTTATTCAAGTTTTGCTGTTTACCGATATTTTGTATATTTTTTGTTCAGTTTATCAAATGCATTAAAATAAAGTTAAAATGAATAAACATATATATTGAGAGTTTTGCAAAGAAGGTTGAAGGGAATTTATCGCCTAACAATGCGGAAGGGGTACGTGGGGCACAAAAATGTTTTGAAACAATGTGTTAATTTTTGTAAGTATTTATACAACAAACTAATAAAGCAAGGAAAAGAAACACTTTTCTTATCTTGTCTTATCGATATAGTCTTCTTTTCAGTCATTGAAAAGATAGATTGCACACGAAATGGTAGATGAAGTACATTTATTTAATGCATTAACATATGTTTAATGTAGAATATGAATAGTTATATGTTTTCCAATACTTACGATTTTCAATAGGGAGTTATTATACTTTGTATACTTTCTATTCACATCAGCATGAAAGAATATAGAATACGTCATATAGTTCCTTTTATAGAGCACACCTAGAATATAATTTTTATTTTCCTTTTGAAGATTAATGATGTCCATCAACATTAATCTTTTACACTACTGGAGAATGTACGCTAATTCTTAACATCTCCCAAGTCCTCAGCTTACAAGACCATCATTTCCCTTATTCTCCAGATTTAACGCCCCTGGAGAGAAGTATTAGGTATTGCCAATCAAATGCAGGAGGCAAAAAATTATGTTGGTTAATTTGAATATGACAATGCACCGAGAGTAATCTGGCTAAGAGACACTGCTACCGTGAAGGACTTTCTAAGGAAAATTGGCTCGCATTCACGATACACATGGGAGAAAAAGATGAAAATGCCGCAGCCAGCCCCTTCAACTGGAATTGAACCCAGTTCGAGTTACCACTGCTCAGTGAATTTACTGCTCGGCCGCTGGTGGGCTTTAGGTGAAAAAGTATCATCCGTCATATTTTAATACAGGTGCCACTGGTAGAGACTACAAGATTTTTGAAAAGAGGTTATCTGGATTACAATGTAACGTGTCGTAATAATAGGAAATGCTGAATTCTTATACTATAAAGGTTCAATATTTTATCGTAAAAGGGTTGCTATTGAAGGAATCAAGCTCTTGAAGGAAATTTTATAGTTTTTATTTATAGTTTCAGTTTAAAATTTCTGCTGTTATTTTAGGAAATCAAATGTATCCGATAAAGTTTATCCGACTCCAAAGCTTCATGCACTTAATAATTGATTTTGTGCAGCTTTTTATATGTTTTTTTAAGATGTTAGCGATTTTGTAAAGCTATTCTTATCTAAAAAATTTAAATAATATTATTTTGAAAACGGAAAATAAATTCTCTCATCTTCTGTAAAATAATGTCTTTAATAAACAGACCGTATTTTCTCATCCATTTAAACCCTCACTTATTTATATTACTCATTTTTATAATAGCATTTCATCCATTTTATTCCTCATGCATTTATTATTTAAAATATACTTTATGCAGATTCCGTACGTGGCAGGTATTCTCACACTTAAGAAATTATCTAGAGATGTTATTTCACCTTACTTCTTTTATTTACGTTTCAGCCTTATTTCGCTTTCGTCCCTCCGATTTATTTGTCGGGAACTGCGGCTAAGATTTCTTCATGTGAGGTGCCTCTGGAGCTGTCCGCCTCAAATCTTCAGATATCTGCTCAATATCCATCCCATACTATAATATTGTTAATATTACTTGTATGTACTTATCCTTATCGGAATGTAGGTTTCTTTTAAAGAAATGATATTTTCACAGTTACCAGTATTTAATACATGAGTGGTTTTCATTTATAATTCTTTTACCTTAAGCGCTTCCTTCGGAAATTCAGTTACTAGCATAATTTTCTCTTGTCCATTTTTGAACGATGGAATTAGTTAAAAAACAGGTAAAATACGAGGTAATATGGTATTACTTTTAACTTTATATAGCAAAGTAGGTGCTACTTTTGAATTCCAAATTCTAGGTGAAGTGAAAGTAAGCAATATATTTTCTCCCAACTTCTGAATTCCCAACAGTGACATTCGCCTTGGTAATAAGGCACTTGAAGTTATATCAGTTTCTGAACGAATGAACTGCAGCACGCTTTATTCCCCCTAATTAATCATTATTATTTATATTTAGTATGAAAAATCACAGATTAGGTACAAACATTTCCTCTGCAAGCAAATACATTTTAACAATTCTGAGAATAATAGTAATTAGCTTAGTAACAGAATGCATCTTTTCAAACTATCTAGCATTTACTTCTGTAAGTATAATTAGCACACAGCAACAATTAAGAATTGAAAAGTGGATAATTTTAATGAGTAAGACTAAACCTTAATTGGATGCATTCTGTATTAGATGTTTCATTCCAGGCTTTTTCTAATTACTTCTCAGCTATAACGGCTTCAGTTAGATAATATTTTAATCCAATAATCAAAACAAAATTGAAACATTTTCTTCTATTTTACATTTAAAGAAAGGTTGATACAGTTATTATTGATATTTTGAAACGTATTTCAAGAAAACATGTTCTTTTGTTTTCCTTTTTCGAGAAAGCATGTATTTAAAAACCTTTTTGTTTCCTACTGTTTAAAAATAAATTGTACGAAATATTAGGTTTCATACTTCTTTCTTAAACCTTTCAAATATTTAAGTAATTCTAAGAACGATTATAAAGCAATATTATTAAATAAACTCTTCGCTATTCAGGTTAAAAATACACGTCAGAAAAAGAATGAGCAGGAAATTTAATACATGTTTTTTCAATTAATGAAGCAAATATTTTTGTTATTTTTCAAATCAGTTAAACAGTAAAAGAAGAATCGAAGGAACTAAATATTTTTATTGGCTTAATTCTTGAGAAATGCACTTTAACATTTTTCTATTCATATATGTTTCCTACGTATATACAGTATTATATAATAGTGTTTCAGGAAATTTATGTGCATTTTAAAAATTTCCTTGGCAAAATATAAGTTTTCTTTTTTTTTTTTTTTTTTTTTTTTTTTTTAAATTCCTTTTTGCTGCGTTTATTATTTAAGTTACATATCTATATCTATCTATCAATCTATCTATAAGGTAAAAATCAATAAATAAATGCGTTTAAAATTCATCATATATTCAGTTCGGAATAATATATGATGAATTTTAAACATACTTTTTAATTTCTTTTGAATTATTACCACCACCTGTAGCTGTTATCAGCGCATAATTGGATTAGGTTTTGAATTGCAAAATTTCAGTTTAATTTGTAATTAATTATTTTGCTTAAACGTTATCACGCCTTCTTGGCGTAAAAATCGTCATTTGTTTATTTCGATGCTGTAAAGAGTACCAGGTGTTCTCCTAAGGGAACAGACGAATTCGTGGAGGAATTTCCATGGGATTTGAAATCCGGTCGAATTGCATGTATTTGAAAAGTTTATCCAAATTATAGCTATCGGTGTCTGCCTTGGAAATAGCACCTGCTTATGCATAATCCTTCTGAAGTGCGTTATTTCAAAATTAATGAGTACCATGTACATCTTATGAATTTCTAATGTCACCTAAACATATATAAAATGAAAATACTTTCTTGCAACTATTTTCCTACTGAGAAATTTTAACAATGAATTGATGCTATCGTTCGCTTTTCAGATATAAAATATCTTCACCATTTTTAACGTTTCACTAAAATAATTCTTACATTTTTCATTGCTTTGATTGCTCTGAATGAGTATTCTTACTGTTTTATCACGTATTTTATTCTTTGCTGCCTTCTAAGATTAACTGAACTGATTTATTAAATAAGTTCAACATCTGAAGTAGCTACGGAAAAAAGTAAAAATAATCTTTCAATGACAAAATACAGAAATGCTTTATACAGCATGTACAAATACTATATATTATCAATCTACTTCTTCAGGAGTATTTTTACAGAGTAATGCATTATACAGCAAGTACAAATTACAGTGTTTTATCAATATACTTCTTAACGAGTATTTTTTGCATTCTTAGGTAAATACTAAAACTTTTTTCAAGTACTGATACATTACACACATTCAAATTTACCTTACAGTTTATAGTACTATCCAATCTCCTATGCTTTATAACATTACTGAGCATAATACAAAAAAAAAAAAAAAAAAAATACTTCACAAGTACATTTATAATACACTACATTATACAAGTATGTTGTACCTGTACATTACATAGTTACCAATACATAATGCAATTGCAAGTATATTACAATTGGTACATTTACGGATCAATGACAGATGTACATTAATTACATAATACAGTTATGACATTTATTATCCACTTATTGATTAAATACTCATACATTACTAGATAATTGCATCTTAGAATATCTAGTGTATATTATAATCGCTTTTACATTATACAATTACTATACACAGTATTTCATCAGCATACTACTTAAATAGATACGATCCTGATTACATACTAATATTTTGTTAAGTTACCACTTTTTTTTTTTTTTTTTTTTTTTTTTTTGCATAAACTGAAACACAAACAACAATTCCAGTACATTATGCAATTATGCAATTGCCAATACGTAAAGAGTTATTGTACCTTACGAGTATAACGCCACCTCGGACTAATGAAAAATAAGAACTACTAAATAATTACTTATACAAAAGCTCAAATGTTAAAAGATCCTTACAAATTCCAATACTAATATGCAATTTCCAAAATATAATTACCAATATATAATACACTTTTATATTACAGGGCGCGTTCAGTTGCAAATATATTATACAGTGTATTGTACCAGAGCGCAGTACAAATCTACTACCGTAGATATGGAGCATTCTAATTTTCTATAATCTTCGTACAATTATAAATAGTCTATCCTTCAGATTCATTTACAGTATGATCTGATTATTAATTCTGATTTAATCTGATTAATGAACTGATTATGCTAAGCTTGCTTGCCTATGATAAAAGCATTTATCTGCACACCAGTCAATAATGTTTTTGAGCCGGGTGGTTGCATACTTATTATATTGGAGGCTCTTCTACTACATGGACTTAGGTATTATTATCACTCGGATGCCTGAGTCTCTGGCAGCTAAGTAGATTACAGCTAAATGCAAAGTGGTCCAGGCTGCCTTCTTCACCACATTCACAGATACATTATCTCTAATCTTGAAGTGGTAGAGATAAGAAGGAAAGGGGCCGTGGCCTGTCAAAAAGTGAATGGTATAGTAAGGCGGAATATGTTTGTCGAGGGATACCCTAGGGATGTACATACTTAATAATTTCCGTTCTTACTATATTTACATATTTCCTGCCAACAATAATCCGCCACAGATTTTTTCTCCGCTTGTTATGCTACGAATATGTGGAAAGTATGCTTATCATCACAGTAATCATCATTACTAGCACATTTCTGAGTCAGCTGAGCAACATAGCAGTTGATATGTAGAAAACAAAGAACTGTACTGTATGTCAAAAACAAAAAACTGTACCAATCGACCATGACTACTTCGTTGTATAAAATCCTCCGACCTGCGACAATCGTCTTCAGCTAAGAACGTCTTCACAGAATATCATATAAACTTATAATTGTCATGCATACTTACAAAAAAAAAAGAAGGACATTATAGACTCTTAATGTTTCAAGAAATATTGGATATTCTCGCAATTCAAACTGAAGTTTGAAATCATTGATAGCATCAAACATTTCACGCAACTAGTTTTGTTTATTTTCTAGCTCTGTTGCTTCGACGACGCATCAGCATTGTTCTTACTGGCTTAATTTGAAACAGTAGCATCTTTTACATGTGAAATTGGCCTCATTAACAAATGTCAGAATGATCGATGTGTTCTTCACAGGCTTTAAAATAATTAAAGTAGTTTTAAGTGGATAAAAGGATTTTGCCATCGTCGATCATCTCTTTTGCAGAATCGTAAATTTCTGTGAATACTTCTTGGCAGTTAGATTTATAACAGTCGAAGAATCCAATATTTCTTGAAACATTAAGAGTCTATAATGTCCTTCTTTTTTTTTGTAAGTATGCATGACAATTATAAGTTTATATGATATTCTGTGAAGACGTTCTTAGCTGAAGACGATTGTCGCAGGTCGGAGGATTTTTAATTTGCTTTAAAAGAATAATGATGTGCTAGTTCATTAATAGAAAACAGAATGAGTTCCTAAGCTCAATTTAAAGTGTTATGTAAGAAAGAATTCCTGTGCTTAGTGTTAAACTGGATACCAAGAAGTTCAGTTAATCACATTATGCTATTCATAACCTAACGAAGCACTACAGTATCGTTAACATACTAACTTAGAAAACAGTAACATTTGGTAGAGTAATATTTAAGAGCTAATAATAATGCGTGTAATTAGGAAGGATCGGTGATCATTATGGGTATTAACAAAGTAACATCCAGCAGTTGCTGCGTTAAATACTTACATAAAAACAATCTCGTCACAGTAAGGATTTTGTTATTGAATTATGCAGTATTAACTCCTGAAATATATAAGAAAAATAAAATCTTGTAGGCGCATTGGTTTCATTACAAATCTTAACGCTAGGAGTTTCACATCATAATGTAATCTTTCATGAGCAGATGTTTAAATCTCTATAAAGAGATGCTAATTACCGGCATTAGTTTGCAGAGCACTATATAAATAAATGTTACTTTACTCGTCCTGCCAATAATAGAATCCTGAAATCAAGCACTAAAATAATTCCATATGTCTATGTACCCAATGCAAATACCAACTTAAAATCGAAAACAGTTCTTTTATCATTGTTTTCCATAATTCTACTAACACAACATGGAACGTACTAAATTAATTACTCATTTCGACTTCATGGCTACCTTTCCTTGCTTTTAAAATTTACACCTGCTTAGTCACTTCATGCTTAGCCACTTCAGTATTTCCCTCGAGGCAGCGCCGTTGATTTGAAAAGTGTCTTCAGACGTCATCGAGAGCACATACTCGTCGGGGTTAAAATTAGCGTGGATCGTTATCCCTAAAATCCCTCATAATTTCATGTTTTCAAACACCCTTGAATGCAGCGAAAATGAAATGAAATGTTTGATGGCTTGATCACACACTGTCCACGACGAGGTTGTATCAGGATCACAGAAAAGAAAGTTTACTTTAAAAGGCGGTAATAGAAATGCACTCTCAGCCCCTTTCAGCTAGCATTGCTGTTGAACTACTACTGATTTGGAAACGTGCATTTAGGGGATAGTCTTTGATAATTTTCAGATAACAGTCTAGACAGCACAAATGTTTTCTCCTGGGAATGGAGACAATTTTCATCATGCTTAAATACGGAAAGTAAGTGGTTTTTAAATAGTTTTTGATAGCTGGTAAAATTTGGAAAAACAATTTTCTAAGGCCAGTTTGAGACGTAAAAATTTGCCTTTGGAGTGAAAAAAGCAATTGAAGACTTCACTTACTATTTTACTATTAGATTTCAATGTTTACTCTATCCGTTGACTAGTGATAAAAATACTTACAAAATAGATCCCAGGGAAAAGGTTTTTCAGCACTGTTTACTTAAGGTTATTCCTGCTTCTAGCAATATAGAAAATTGTAAAGTGTCTTTCCAAGGGCCATTATTCACAGATTTCAAAAATCTCAGTTTTATAGCGTTGTTTATATATTCTAATATCAGGATATCTCGTTAATGGAAGTTTTAAATTCATATTAGTCTCATTTGGACTGAGCAAACCGATAATAAAATAAATTTAACTTAAAAATACATATCACAGTTTTCCTCAGATACCTCAGTTGTTATTTTCTTGTTTCATTTAGCAGTGTCATTACTTTGGCATTGCATTTTTCATATCAATTTACCAGTAAAAGATTTTACTTTATTTATCTGTAATTTGTGTGTCTTTAAATTTTACTTTTATGAAATGCTTAAATTTTATTCTTCTTATTGCTCGTTTCTTTAAATTTTGCGAATTTATTATATAGGGAAAATTCATAACTAAAATGCTGTAGGGTATAAAAATGTATTTGTAGTCGTTTCAGAATATTTTATTACTTGGAAAATACTCTTCAATGTTATAGAAAAGATAAGAAGCAGTATGTGAACAAGACAGAAAGGCGGTGAAGAAACGTATGAATATTAACAGGAAGAGTAGGTTAAAAACAATACAGTTGATACTACAAGGTATCTTCTTCCTCCTTTCAGCATGCTTTCTGCATGTCGTTCCTTTTTGCATATCTTCTGTAACGGTTTTAGATACATTGGTTATTCTTCTGGAAGCCAGAGAAATGAAAAATTAGCAACCGCCTTTGCCGGGAATCGAACCACGGACCTCTGGAGTACCCACCGTGCAGAACCACTACACTAAGAAGGCACTCTAGGAAAGTGGGAGAAATACATACCTTATATGGTTAGCACACTCGCCGGGTATTTGAGAGGTTCAGGTTCGAGCATTATTCATTTTTCATGTATCCTGCTTCAAAATAATATTCTCTGACTCTGCAATACTAATAATGCAGATTTTAGTTTCTACTGATCAATTAAGATTTTGATTTGCAAGTTTTGTATTATTATTGACTGTTAGTTATTTTATTTAATGTATCATGCCCTGAACCATACATGCATCGTGAGCACTGTAAATGAATAATAGGACAAAAATTAAATTTGAAATTAAAGGTCTTTCAATTTAGAGAAATTGGTTGCTCCTATTTTTAGGATAGAACAAGGAAATAATCAAATAAAATAGGAAACATAAGAGTCTAAATGTAATTAGGAATTTATTTTATGTATTCATTATGTTACACATGCACACAGTTTGTTTATTTGTTGAATGCAATGCATTCAAGGGCTATCTACCTAAGAGAATGATTGCCTTCGGCCTTCGTGCAGAGCGAACCGAAACCAGAACTGCTAGTGTTCCGTGACTTTATCGCTCCAATATATATATGGAGCGATATATATATATATATATATATCCAGGGAATTAAATTCAAAGAAACACAAAATTTATATTTTTATATGGTCCCTATACACAAAAATCCTCAGAAAAATGTGCCTCATACACCGATAAGGTCATATACAAAATTTCAGCATTTTATATAGAAATTTGCAGAGATGTGTTTAAACAAATTTGGTGAGGAGTTGATCATAAATTTAAATGCAAATTCTTTCAGCTAGATAGCAGATAACGGAAGGCAGAAATGCATTATAAGCACATAAAATATGGCTCTTATTTTTAATTTATTTTATAAATTTACAAAACTGTACTTCTCGATATCATATCCAGGCATAGAAAAGTAGTTTAAGTCAACATTTAAATGTAATTTCATATTTCTGCGACTATTTGTGATAAAATGCTGAAATTTTGTACATAACCTTATTAGTGTATATGGGTCACATTTTGCTAACTGAGACATTTTCTGCGCGGGGACATGTAAAAATGTAAATTTTGTATTACTTAAAATTTAATTCTCAGAAAATTGTAATTGATTTCCTAAATATATTATATGTAGTATATACGGTACTATTCGGTTTCGAGGGCCGTAAAAAATCGCCAAACTATTGTGATGCCAATGCTGCCAAAAATAATTGCGGCAAGAAAGGAAGTATAATAGTAAATAACTATCTAAGATTGATGTTTTAATTTAGATGAAAGGTTAATTTCATATAATATTTTTATTATTATAATTTATATGAAAATGGCTAAACATGACTGAATGGAAGCATAAGAGTAAATAACTATTTCAGATCATTATTATAATTTATATAAAAATTGCTAAACATAACTGAATGGATGCCTGCAGCGCTATTTCGCTACCGACTTATCGATAAAGCATAATTTCATCTCGTTGGTTGTTCAAACGTAATTTTCTATAATGAATGATGCCTTTTCTTATTAACTTATTCTCGGTAAAGTGCAGAATCGCTCACTTATTTGTTTGCCGCTTTTTACAAGGGTAAAAACAACTGGATTTTTGTCAATTTTCTTTTACTTTTTAAGTGAAAATAGGTCGATGTGTACATAGATGATGTCAAGGGTGTGCGAGGTGCCATTTTTGTGCAATTCTGGGATTTTGTTTTTCAAGTGAAAATAGGTCGATGTGTACGTGGATACCGAGTATGTGCAATTCTTAAAAACGCGTCAAGCAGTGGGTGATTCTGCACTTTACCCAAAATTTTATTGACGACTTTTCGTCAGGGGCAATTCCCAAATTGTTAAATCCATAGGATATCAAAAAAGGATTTAAAACCAAAAAAAAAGGATTCAAAAATTAAACTAGTATTTCAATGATGTCTTAAGAAATATAGAACTATATAAACTTACGCAATCTGAAATTAACGCGTACGCTAGATTTGGCGCTCTGTTTAAATGGGCGCGTTTGCTAGATTTGGTGCTTTTGCGCATACATTTTCGCTGCAATTTTTTTACGGCCCTCGAAACCGAACAGTACCGTATAATACAATCTTATCATCATAAATAAATAAATATATATATGTGTGTGTGTGTGTGTGTGTGTGTGTGTATTTGGGAAGAGAAAAAGAAAGTAAAGCGAGAAATAAAAAACTTAGATGCATGTATTTAACAAAAGTAAATTTTCTTCATTATATAAAATATCGATCAAATATTCAGCTGCACAAATGCATTTAGATACATTTGAAAACATATTTGAAAGAAAATCTTTATACCATCTGCTGAAAAATATTCATCTAGTGATTCCATCGACGGACTGAAGTAAATCAGTATTCTAAACATTAACCATGTCAATAAAGTACCTGATGTAGGTGCATTGAAGATTAATCTATTCCTTCCGTATTTCTATTTGTTTAGGAAAGAAATGGAATAAATTTACTACTGACTTCATTCTATGTTGTACACGTTTTAGTATATCTTACTGAAAGCAACTTTTACTTGATGTCACGCCTGTGGATATGCAAATACTCAGTGGTAAAAGTAAATATGTATTTTTATGCAAATTGTGCTAGTTATGAATTTTTGTGCGCCCCAAAGCAGCAGCAATTAGTTTTTACAGTACTCTGCTCTCGAAGAGGAACATTGCGCGTTATGCATAATTTATTGAAACTGGAGTTGAGACGGCGATATATTTTTCGCGTAATTTTTCTTCTGCAAATTTTCCGTTACTTTTCTTTTTTTTTTTTTTTTTTTTCTTTCTTTAACTGTCGTTATTTTGTGAATATTGGCTGTGAGGGATTTATAGACGCGTTATACGAAATTCCCTGAATGCAAACCTCATACCGGAAGAGATGTCATTTGCTGAAATTTGTGGAATTTATTATCGCAGTCGCCTAAGGCAAAAACGATTGTTGTCACATAAGGCTGTAGAGTTGCGCGCTTCCAACCAAGAGGTGACATTTGAAACTGGAAAATAGACAGAGTCTTGCTAAGGGTTAAGTCCCTTTTTATTCAACTTAAGAAATTACAATTGCGTGCTCTTGACGCTCACAAACTACGCCGACCCGGCGGTAAAATAAAAATAAGAACCTGAAAAGAAATAATAACAAGACTCTAACTACGAGGCTCTCTAAACGTAACTAACCTCACCGCGTTTTACAATACCGCTGCTAATTCAGCAAACTTTGAATATCACGTTGAACGATTAACAATTCTCCGAGGCAAGCACACAGGCCGAAACGCGGGGGTTCTTCAATTTCTGACTAACTACCTCCGCGCTCGTGAAGTAAGAACAGCACACCTCGAACTCGTTTCCATTCTATTTAACTCAGAATACTTCCGCTGATAATTTGTATCCTTGTGCGTTCTACTAAAATTTACATACTCTGGCATTGGCAGTTCCAGGGGAAAGTAAGGCTTGACAGGAAAGATAGTTTAAACTTAAAATAAATGTTAGTTAAAATAAATATAAACCCTACAAGGCACAAAATTTATGGGGATTAGAGATTCATGGCGTTTAGTGCTATTTTTCACAAGCATCGTAGTTTAACATTGAGAATTGCTTTATATAACATTTATGTAAATTTATATCTTATATATAAATATAATACATATTATAATTATAATATATGTTATAAATATAATTTACAAACATTACATATAATATACATATGATATGATGTTTATTGCAGTAGCAAAATACTTGACGCTTTCTAATATATTTTACCCGAACCTCCGAAAAAAAAAAAAAAAAAAAAAAAAAAAAAAAAAAAAACTTGCAAATTATCTGTTGAACAAAACTTGCAAATCCCTTTTAACTTTTGTGCTTTACGCTCTCCTAATGCAAGAATCAACTCATCACAGAAAAGCAAGCACGAACATGACATTCAGTGTACGATTCCATTGAATTAGTGGCGCTTTCACTCTCTCTTCCATTATTTATGGATGAGTTGAGACCTAAGGAGTAGCAGAAGCAACAATTAAAACGGGCTAAATTCAAGTTACAGGAACGTAGAAATGAAGCCTATAATGTTAATATTTTATTGGAATGCTGGTATCGTTTAAGGGAATAAAAGTGTGATATTTTCATGGAATTTATTCATGACAACTTTTTGTTTGTTACATTAACCTGTTTCGGAAATTAAATTATTTGCTTAAAGTTCCCGTTTGGGTTTTAAGATGACAAAATTAGCACAAAAAATTCGATGAATTCCCAAACGAATTACGGCAGTTACATATGAATGTTGAACGTTCATAAAAGTTGCGCAATTATTGCTCTGAAAACTGTTAAGTTTAATTTATTTCCATTACTGATCTGCCAGTAGAAAAGGAATTTACATATATGTATTTTATTGATTCAGACTAATTGAGAATTATAATTTTAAATAATGAAATTTGGGGGTTAAACCAAATAACTGAAAACTATATAACTAAATCTTAAAATTTTAAAATTATTTTGAAAAATTTCATAATCTAGATCACGTTATTCTTTTGCAGTTTACGCTTGTAGGGTGCAGTTATATATATATGTGTAAGATGTAAAGTAAGAAAGAAAGTTACTAATTTGAACTTAGCAATAGTCCTTTTATTCTCTCATTTTAATTTGACTACATCCCCTTTCTGGAATCTAAACTGCGTCATATGAAAACTAATCCGCGTTATGTTATCTTACTAAGCCTACAATGTTGTTAACTCTTATTCAATAACTGTTCAAAATTAAAATAAAAGAACTCAACTCTAAATACTCTTGGCTGAAATGCGCTTTCATTCTGTCTTCCTCTTCCTGTCCCGAGCTAAATCTCGAGCTCATACTACCTCGATGTTAAGATATAATTTGACAAAATATACTGTCGTTTCTTAAATATACTGAATGTGAATCTGGAAGAATTCATTGTTAATTTGAAAACTGCTGTATGTGATGCAATGAGTGAATAGGGAATATTAATGAAGAACACGAATATACGTATAACGATAAACGATGAGGCAAACCTATTGCTAAATATGATAGGAAAAATTTAACATAAGATAGTAAAAATTCCAACTTCTGTCTTTATCGTCAACTTTTCATAAGATTCGCTAATAACTACGCAATATTGCCGAATTGTTCGAAATTTATGCATTCATTGCTCTCCACAGATGTTTCTGAGGATTACGAAAGGAAAATACTTGGCAACAGTTTTATCTTTCTCAGCCAGTGCCATGAAGAAAGTAATAAGTATTACAACTAAATTTTCATAAGTGTCATACATAATAAAGTCGTGATTTCAATTTGTATATTTAAGCATCAATTCAAGGAAGAGATCTATGCATTATTACACTCAAAACTATAATGTTCTCAAATCGTTAATATGAAGAGGGCGTAAGCATCGACATACGTGACGTCTTATTATTTTCCACCGAAAGAACTTATGAAAAAGTTTAATGAGAAACAATTATAATGTTTCTACGCAGAATACAGACTCGTCATCAACTGATTTTAATCTTTCTATGCTTTTTTAAACATTCCTTAGCTGGTGGCGTTATTTCGACAATGAGAACGTCAAAACACTTAATGTGGCTTAAATTATATACGGCATTGTTTGAGAAGCACAGGATGAGAAAATGCTTATCCGTTAGGACACATAAAATTCAATTGAAATAAAGGTGGGGAAAAAAGCTCGTACAGACTACGTTTAATCTAAGCACAATTCAGTAATACCTGGGTAGATGAGAAACTTAGTTTCGTTCAGTTTCAGATACGTACCTGTTTCGTTTTAGGATATCAATGCAATTCTGTCTACTTTAAATTCAAATGATAAAAGGTTCGTACATCGTCTGAATAAATTTGAGGGTTTTTTTTAATCATTCTTTAAGAAATACTGAATATTTCTCCCTTTTCCATTATTGCGCGCTCAAGCACTGAATTTTCTCACCTTTACATTTGTGCGAAGCTATATTGATAAAATATTTTACTAGAAATTTTGCGTTTTGTAAACCTGGATACTAAAATCTGAAAATTTATGCACAACAATTAAGAAAATCAGATAACATTATTACTTTCACTGCAAAATTTGCAAAAGTAGAATGTGGAGTTTGGGGCTGCAGTTCATAAGAACGGAAATTTGCCGAAACGCTAAAGATATGGCAAAGCAAAATCACGGTTTGATGTCTCTTTTAAAACACATTGGGTCTGATCTCATTAATAAAAACAAATGTTATAGGACTTTCGAAAAGGACAGCTATATTCTGCAACGATATATTTTTAAACAAGGATACTACACCTACTTATCACATAGGCTTAAGGTTACACTAATAATGATTTAATTAAAAAAATTTAAATGATTAAAAGGAGTATAACATTGAAAGTAATGAAAAATTGTGTCACGATAAAATAATACTAACGTCACAGTATAGATAATAGATCAAATCATTCTGAGCAAGAAGATATTAACTTTGAAAGAAATTGAGAGCGTACTTTGCTTAAATAAATAATTAATTATATCAGGAATAGAGCAATAGAGAACCAAATGCGTAAAATTCAGTTTACACAACCCACGTATATGTAACAACTGCAATAAAAGCCTCTTGTATATGGCAATTACCAAGAATAAATTAATTTGGAGTAATTTCCAAAGGGTATATAAAAGGAAATTAATTTAGATTAGTTTCAAAAGTATGTTCACGAGTTTTAAAGTAGGAGTTAATAATATTAAGCATTCCCGAATTCGTTTAAAAGAAAGCATTAATTATAAATTCTAAGGTACTTCTGAAACTAAAATCTTTTAGTACATTATTAATTATAGAATTTTAAGAAAGTAAGATCAACAGATTAAAAGCGCGTAACAGATTTCAATATCGCTAGAGCCTTAAAATTTGTGTTGAAAAAAAGGGACATTAGGTAGTTCGTAATCACGACAGCAATCTGAGACGTTGATAATAATATTAACTAGTATAGAAGCGGTAATATTGCCCAGATGTATTTTCCATTTGAATATGTAAATTGAGAAATTACATCGGGGTTTAAACATCGAGAATTATTTCTTAATTCATCAGAATGACGACATAATTCTAGATTATGAAAACGTAATACGACTATACTTTCATATATAGATTTTTAAATTTAAAATAAAACCTGGTATGCCAAAAAATACAAATGATCTAAAGCATTGATTTTTGTAATTTATTTTATAAAGTGCAATAGAATGAAATATATATATATATATATACAACTTATAGTATTTAGAAGAGCCTTATTTTCGCAGACTTGGATACAGATATACACTTACAATTGTAAAAATTTTATAAGGGACACAAAGATTCGTGTTTTGGCATTTTAATTTTATACACCTTGATTTCGTAGAAAATATTAAATTTAATATATATATTTTAAATACCCTCCTCCTTCCCTTATATTTATATTTCGAAAAATTTCCCACTTATTATTTAAAAAATTCGTTTCTACAAAACGTTCGTGTTGAGAGCCTTAATTTAAAATTTTGCAGTATATGATGTCACTAACAATTTATCTTCAAGGATATGCTAATAAATAAATTAAATTAATTCAAGGAAGCTGCTAACCATAAAAACAATGCGATGACACTCTTTTATGAATCATAATCTGGCAATCGTACAAAAAATTCATGACTACAAATATTTTTCATTTTTCTGTGAATGCAAAAACTATTACGATTTGGCTACGGGCTGATACAGTTGCCTTCCGATGTTTTCAAAAAGACAAATCCTGGGAATAATAAATCTATTTTCAAAAAAATATTATATTGTTCAATGCTTTTCACAATGATCTGCTTAGAAGTACTCGTCACGAACTCTCTTAATATCGAAAGCATTTTTCTAAATAATATTTTATATTTAATATATACAAATGGAAATATTCCGCTCTTAAATTTTGTACGGCCCCTGAATATGATTCTCGAATTTAATATCAAATAACTCGGTTCATTTTTAGAGTACGGGAGTTAAATGTTTGTTTTATTTTTTTACTCGTATAATGAGCATAAAATTTCCCTAAATATTGGTTACGGATATAAAATTCTTTTCCATAATTTTCAAGATAAGCTATAGCCTACCAGCGGCCGAGAGGTAAAATCGCTGAACACTGGTAGTTCGGTCCGAGGTTCGAGCCCGCGAACGGGCGGCTGCATGGTCGTTTTCGTGGTTTTCTCCATGTGTAACGTGTATACGAGCCAGTTTCTCTTAGAAAGTCCTCCACGAAGGCATCCCTCCTCTTAGGCAGATAGCCCTCGAGGCTTTGCCATAATCACACGCAAGATAAGATATAAAGAAACGCTCTTTTCTGTAATTTTCATGCAAGTTGATTTTTAAAATATACATATATCAAAAAATTAACCTTTGAGTTATTTGAAACGTTTTTGCAACTGTAACAAAAGGATGTTTTTGAACATGTGTTTGCATGTGTGTGTGTATACATATATAGAATACATATCCTAACACTGAAAAATTTAATTTTGAAATGTGTAAGACAAAAATTGATATCTCGAAATTTTAAGTGTTTTAAAAATGTTTTATTTCAATTTTATAATCAAATCCTTTTTTGAAAATACTTGCAAATCTATTTCTTATTCCGTTAAATTTAAAACATGAAAGAAAAATTAAAATGCAAAATTTAAATATATATTTAAGTATATATATGTGTGTGTGTGTGTGTGTGTGTGTGTGTTTGTATGTATAGCTGAGATTTAAAGCTGCTTATATGATTCAAAGATCAAACTCTAAAAATTACCAAATTTATGACAGGCAGTTGCATTTTTTTTCCAAATAGTGTTAGTATTAGAATATTTAACTAGATTGAAGTAAAATGTCCATTTTTAATGCAGCTGTAGTTTCTAGACAAGCATAATCTGAATAAATTATAAACACCTGTTATTTTTTAATTGCGAGAAGAGTAGTTTCTTTTTATTCTGGAAGGTCTTATGAAGCATTACGCAATTAAATATTATAGAAGTAGCAAAATATATGCACTATCAGCTGTAGGTTTAAAAATACTTGAATAAGTGCTTGAAATTTAATCAAAGCATTTCGGGTTAACTCTAAGTATGTAAAAGTAACTACTTTCAGAATGCGATTAAAATTTCATAACCGTCATTTTCCCTTAGACAGAACACATTAAAAGCTCAGTTTACTAGAAATCCAGGGATTTGTATTAAATAGGATGTCTGTTTTAATTTAAAATGGAATAATATAGAATTCGATATTTTATTTAAAAACTCACATTCACATTGTATATTTATTCAGTTCCCTTTGTTATTAAAGTAAGTTTCATCAACTTCAGTGGAAAAGCGACACTCGATCAGCGTAAATAAATTTGAGCTTACTAAGCGTTTTAGCAGATAGAAGAAATAATCTGAATACAAAATAATAAATGCATAGAATATCTAAACAAAATACGATAAGATAATTTTCTCTTCCATTTTATCGAAGAAAAAGAAGATTATATCAATGTTTATTGTGAAAGAATTCAGAGCTGGGTGGAAAAAAAGAGACAGAAAGTAAACGTTAAGGGAGTGAAGTAGTGAGTGATACACCTTATCACCAAAGAAGAATTAAGATACTAAAGAAGGATTAAGGTGTGTTGTAAGCTTCACGTCGGGGTATATCTGTTCTTATGCGGGTGATTGGAGTGAATTAAATGTAACACTGTTTGAAGATATAGGAGCCTGAGAAACTGGTAAGCAGCCCCTCGTGTAAAATAAAAATTTCAAACACGTACAATAAACTGAAAAGCGAACATACCTATTAGTATACTCGTAAATTGCTGAAGATTAATAAGAACATTCTTTATATTTTTCTTAAAAACAATCAATGCAGACCTAGTTTCATTGCAAAAGCGTGAGGTAAAATGTAAAACAACAGATGTTTTATATTTTGTAGTCCAAAAGAAATATTATTTCTGAATGGGATATTATCCACGAAACGGAATCTTATGTTAAGTCACTAAAAACTGCATATCACTTTTCAAATTGTTGGTACTAAATACGTATTATCGTTCTGTATTACATTTAAAGTATTATATTTATAATATTTCGCCATTATATATTATTTGTATATAATCAACGAAAAATCTACATGTATATATTATATGTATGCTTCTTGTACTGTAAAAAGAAAATGGTACTCTGCGGAGGGGAAAAACTGTTATACTGTAGCGATTGACAAGATTCAGATTGCGTTTTTCATGTCTCAGAAGCTCAAATTAGGTTATATATATACATAGACTGAGAGAGACAGCATTGTTATAATACAGGTATTTTGACACAAAATCGGACTGTTCTGAAATGACATGGCAAATTTTTCCCCTATTTCGATTCTAAGACTCAAATTCTGCCTAAATTTAAAATTTTGTAAAGTTTGGTGCGATATTTATATTGGCGCATTTTTTTCAGTTTGCGCATTTTTTTTCAGGAAAATTCACTTGGCGAACTTCTTAATTTATAGCTACTTATTTTCCTTTCCTTTTTTTTCACTGTACACGAGCGGAAAAAAAAGGTCATTGTTCACACTTTCAAATTGTTTTAGCAAAGTGCATAAGATACATTTGGCGTTATTATCGCTTATAACAAATATGACAAATATCAAAACTCGCCAATAGGTAAATTTGCTTATATTTTAGGAAATTTTGAATAAAAAACTATTAATATTTTATAGGTATGCTTAGAAATACGTCTACTTTAAGAAGATGGAAAAAATTATTGTTATAATGCAAAATAATTTTCAAAAATAATTTTAAAATACAATTTAAAAGTCATAAAAAATAAAAAATTGGCGAATTTTATTTGGAATAAACCTAAATTTCGAAATGTGAAAAGAATAATGAAAAACATTTAAAAAAAGAGATATTAATATATACAAATTTTCTGCAATTCTTTTCTGTGTCCTGAAAAAAGGTCAATGCCCACTTTTTTCAAAAAAAGAAAAAAAAAAGCTAAAATCGAAGACATTAGTTAAAACTCAGAAAACGCTTATTTTCGCCCTCATTTTTTTTCGAGTGGCATCAGTCTCGCACGCTGGAGATAAAAATCTACTTTATTTCGAGATGTCTTGCTGCGACTCGCTTTCAGATCCGTAGTTTGTTAATCAAAAATTTGTATGTTTTACAAAATCTATATGTATATGTTTGTGTGTTTGTTCGAGTTATTGATTTCTGATCAATTATGATAATTTTTCCCCACATTTAATGACTAAGATTAGTATAGATAAAATGTTGGATGGTACTTGAGCTTTTACCACCATTTGATTAGAAAGACGAAAATCTTTAACAACTTCGTGTCATTGTTACTGATATAATGAGAGAAAATTAGTTTATTTTTCTATCGAAAATTTTTATGCGGTACCCTTATCCCATCAGAATGAAAAAATATATGACCATGAATTTTTTTTTTATTTTGAATGGTTATTAGAGAAGGATTACAGCGGTATCTTTCTCTCTGTTGTTAGATACATTACTCACAATCTAACGTAACTGGTAATGGGTACTTCCGCTAGTTAATAAATATATACCAAATTCAATTAACATGGAGGGGCTAAAATTTTGAGAGGTAATTTTTTAAAAACTACTCATGCGATTTTTAAGAAACTTGGCACTTTGGCGTAATTTGAGTCTATGAAATATGGGAAAAAAACTGGTATGTTATTTTAGGAAAAGACCGAATTTTATATTAGAACAATGCTATAAAAAATCTAATACATATCCTAAGTCGCGCTTTCGAGACTGAAGGAAAAAGTTGAATTTCTTCAATCGGTTCAACAGAACGGGATATATAGAACTGACTTCCTCTTTTTTTTTTTTTTTTTTTTTTTTTTTTTTTTTTTTTTTTTTTTGCGTAGTGTACGTAGAACCATCAACAAATTTTGAATGCCATAGTCCTTCACCGACCTGTCCGAATTTTAAATTTCAAATTTGTTTGTTTTACTGATTTTATATTTTGTAAAATTTTCACGAATTTTTGATTAACAAACTCAAAGATTTCAAAGCGAGCAATGACAACACTGCAGAGAATAACACATTTTCGTCTTCAGCTCGCGTGGTTGTCTGTGGTAAATTCTACTGTATTGTTTTTAAATATTATGTGGTTTTTCTGTTGAATTGAATTTTATGTAGCGCAAGCGCACGGAACATGATATTTAATAAAGAAAGTAAACAAACAAAATTAAAACACAAAGAAGATTTCGTAAAGTCAATGCTAAAACTGAACATCGATATGATAAACTGAGCAAAAACATGGGAAAAAAAAAAGCAGAAAAATTTATGTCACACTTAAACACTTCATTGGGAATTCTAAAAGAATACTGCTATGCTGCTTTAAAATTTTTTGTAATTTTGTTGTTGAATTGTATATGGCGTAAGTGCTAAGGCAATCATGTTTAATAATAAATCTAAAAAAAGGGGGTTCCCAGGAGTGAGGTGTAACAGCAGACCTTGTAGACTTCGAAATGTAATAAAGCTTTAAATTCAAATAAGCAGCCAACATAATTGTAAACTTCAACATTACTTTCAGTCCCCCAATGATCTGTCTCGAATAATATTTTCATATTGTTACGAAATGTACGGCCGCGGTAAGATGGCTTAACTGCAAAACAGTTTTAGGGTTGGAATAAAATGTCATAGTAAGGCAGGGTTGTCACATTTGGCCAGAAATCGGCCGTTTGGCGACATTTGGCGACAACTTTGGCGGTATGCCATATACGCATGGGGGCCTTCTGGAGCGAGTTCTTGCCGGTTTGGCCCGGAGTGTTCTCGAGCGCCGGCCGGGGGCTGTATAAGCCCTGCTGGTACGCGGAGAGTCAGTTACGAATTAGAGAAAGTCTGGTCTAGAGGGCATGTGTGTGTGCCTCCTCTAGCGAGCTGATAGTCAATCATTGAGCAAGTGCCTCGAAGTCTACCGCCGAGTTGGTCGTCGAGTGTATTGAAAGAGTGTCTTCGAGTATCGCGGTTAGTGCATCGTCGAGAGAGCGTATTGAGCTCCGGGAATGACTGAACCGAAGAGTCAGGAGCTGTGCTCTGCGTGTCCTCGAGTGCATCGCCAGTTGTAGCGTGGAGAGTCTAGAGAGTACGTGGAGTTCCGAGAACGACCGAGCAGAGTTGGGAGCTATGCTCTGGTACTTTGCAGTGATACTGTCTCCACCGTTATAGCCTGATAACCTGAAGGCTGGGTCGCTCATTGATCCAGCTAGTGTATATGGTAGATCTTCGATGACTGTAAAACGTCACTTTGTAGCTGCGTTGATTAAAGTGTGTTTCGATACTTCATCAAGTGTCGTCGTTATTCACTCCAAATCTGGAAACCCCGTACGAACGTGAAGGAAGAAAATAACGTAACAACTGGTGTCAGAACAGAAAAGCTCAACGATATGCTAATATTGATGTTAAAACGTCAAGCGCACGGAGAAACTAAAAATTTCGAGTACACATTGTTGATGTTAACCTGTCCAAAGAAAAGGGATAAAAATTTCGACTGCTCATTCATCTCTCCTAGATTATTTTTAATAATTTTCTCAATATAAATATTACTCTGTGGAAATTTTTAGTCCAAAGGGGCTTTGTCCCTGAAGGACTATTGTTTTCGTTTTGAGATTTTGCGTTGAATTACTATAAATGTCCGTTTCACTTTTCAAACTGTTGCCACCAAATGTTAGAGTCCTGCATTATATTTGAAGAAATTACATAATGAAAAATCCGCATAAATGTATGTATATTTCTCGCATTGTCATAAAAAAAAACGGTACCTAGAGCCATCGAATTTTGAATGACGTAATCCTACTACGAACATGGGCATGTGAAAGCCCAAATTTGAAATTTGGAATTTGTTTTATTATCGATTTCATATTTTGTAAAACTTCAAAGAATTTTTGAGTAACAAACTAAAAAATTTGAAAGCGAGCAATGGCAACAATCTAAGGGGGGGGAACTTTTTATTTTCAGCGCGCGGAATGTGTGTATCGGAAATTCTAAACATAGGCTCATTTTAAAATTATTTTGCGAAATTGCTATTGAACTGAAATTTATGGTTTAAGTGCGAAGAACATTATATTTAATAAATAAAGGTAACACACAAAACGTTAAAAAACGCGCCCATGGACGTAATTTAAAATCTGAAACCTTTCCGATTTTAGTTTTTTTATTTATTTTTATTTTTTCTATTTCTTCAAGGGTAAAATGCAAATGTAATTACTTTGTATTTATATGCTACTTTATTTCCTTAAGAATATAATAAAATTATACTTATTTTATGTATTGGTAAATTAAATATACACTTTTTGAAGCAATTTTTTATAATCATTGAAGAATTTAAATGATTAACCTCAATTTTATTCAGGTGGAAAAATTTCTAAGATCGTGTAATGTGTTATATTACTTGCCGTATTCAATACACGTCTCTTTAAACTTCCAAATCGTTATAACTTGTAGCTTTTCCACGCTTTTTCTTCAAAAAGTAAAAGAGAAAAAAGAAAACATTTTTGTGTTTCCCAATTAAGCTTTAAGCAAGTCAGCTTAAAAAAACAATTTCATTAAATTAATTTATTTGATTTTCTGTTAACCAAATAACCATCATTCTTTCTTCGCTAGATGGCAAACAGAAGATGTTACAAGGCGAAAAACGATTTTAAGATTTAATGAAGAGATAATCCTTTTTGTTTCGGACGTCACATTTGTTGAATATTTTACTTTCTCTGAATTTACTTGATTATTCAGAGATAATTTTCGCTTTTGCAAGCAATATTTCTAATGATTTTAGTTATTTTGATGTATTAGTATCTGAGTAAAATACTCATTACTGACGTGAAGTTCTTCAAAGCAAGCATCGCGTATTTGTATATAAATGAATTATATCCAATTATCTAACATTTATAAATACATTTTTTTTTCTTTTACGTTTGTCATTATTCATGTTTAACTAAATATTGAAATAAATCTATATTTTTTAGTAATGAAAATAAATACTTAGAATATAATGTGCCCTGGATCAAATGTTTTGTATTCAAGCATAAAAGAATAAAATAAAAAGCATCCTATATTCTTCTGTTTGCTTAATCATTTCATTTACTACTAAGCAATACGGATATAAGTATACCACGGAAGCATACAAGTGTCAATTAAGGCATTTTTCCCATGTTAATTCAAAATGTATTTTAACCTAATGGTTCATTTTTATCAGCTTTCAAGTAAACGGTCGTAGGACTGACATCTGAAAACATTAATTAACGTGATAAACAAAGACGATGAAAAGAATGTATTTACCTTCATATCTATCGAAGCATGTTTAAAATAAACAGCAAATGCGTCTTAATTTTATGCAAGCAGATTTCATATTCCTTGCTGAAAGCATCTGTTATTATGTAAGATGAAAGATATTGATTTTGATAACTACCGGAATTGTTAAAAAATTTGAAAGTATAATGAGGTCATTTAGTAGTTTATACATAACTAGAATTGTATATACGTAGGCTATTCAGAAAATAAGGAACGTTTTGGAATTAAAAAGAAACTAAGTACAAGGGGAAAAAATATTATATACATCAGAAAGAGCGTCTAAAATTCTACTTTTCTGCACAGTCACCAAACAAATTCAGCCACTTATCATAGAGGTGGATAAGCTTTGAAATTTCTTCGTCATAGAATTCTGCTACCTGCGATCTCAGCCACTCAGTGACCCGCACCCGCAGCTCCTTGTCGTCTTCAAAGTCAGTCAAAGGTATAACCAGTTCTTCATTCTTGGAAACAAGGGAAAATCACTAGGTTCAAGATCGGAACTATAGGGTGGATGAGGTAAAACCTCCCATTGGAATGAATTAAGGAGATCTTGAGTGCGGTTTGGCGTATGAGGTCGGGCATTGTCGTCCAAAAACGAAATTTTGGATGCCAACTGATCATACGACTGCAGCATATCCTAAAAAGATAATCGGCATGCACATGATGACCTAGTATGGATTAAAGCCCATGCAGGTAACATGGGTAACGAGACAGCGGATGAACTCGCTAAAGAGGCTGCTTCGAACCAAAATGCCAGACCGATGTCAGTATCAGCATTACCATCTTTCCTCAAAAGTCAACTGCGAAATGCCGCTATTCAGTGGTGGCAAAGAGAATGGGATCAGGGCGACACGGGAAGGAGAGCGCATAGCTTCTTGCCAAAATTAACCACGGAGCGCCTTATGGCAACTGCTCCCCTTACCAACTTCATTACTGGTCATGGTCCCTTCCCGGATTACTTCTACCGCCGCACCATCTCAACCACGGATCGCTGTGTTTGCGGGGGTGAGGGGTCACCGGACCATTATATCTTTCAGTGCCCACTCACGGAACAGTTCCACTTCCCGATACCAGCCAATATCTCAGCATTTCACAAGTTCCTAGCCAAAAACATAGAGCGGCCATAAATAAAATCTGCAAAATAATAACCACCATTGCAGCATATGGCCAGGACCTCTGTCAACCAGAGTAATAGGGCTTACATGCATTACTTGCACTGACATATGCACTCTAATGCTCTACCATCTAATCTCTGACTGCATAGGGTGCAGAAGAAAATTGAACACCATTTTTAGGTGTATAATTTTCTTCTTTTGTTATAACCTATTAAGTGTTTTTTTTTTTTTTTTTTTTTTTTTTTTACCGTGCCTGTATGTTAATTCAAATGTACTTCAAATGCCAGATGTTAAACAGTTGCCCCTGTATGGCCATGTATCCACACTTATAACTATTAAATAAACTCCAGGGGAGGACGCGGGACATATGCCTGTTAACCTCTGTTAAACTTCAGGCGTCCCCGTCCTCCGTCACCTGTCACCTGTGACAAGGTTTGCAAAAATTTTCTTGGTCTTTTGGGGGAACGTGTGTGCCCCCACTGCATGGACTGTAATTTTGTCTCGCAATTCATGTGTCTCACCCACGTCTCGTAACCACTTACGATTCGATCCAGTAATGAATCGCCATGTATGTCGTAGGCCTCCAGAAATGTCAAAGATGCCCCCATTCGCTGACCTTTATGGTAAGCAATTTCGGTACTTATCTTTCACATAATTTGCGGTAGCCTAGCTTTTGTGCGACAATTTCAAACAACAAAGTCCGTGAAACTTGTGGAAAATTAAGAGAAAGCTCCGTTATTGTGAAACGGCAGTTTTCACGAATCTTTTCATCAACTTTAGCGACCAGTTTGTCAGTCACAATGCTAGGGCGTCCACTCTTCTCTTCATCGTGAACATTTGTTCAGCTATTTTTAAACTGAATGTACCATTTCCGGATTGAACTTTCATTCATTATGTTGTCTCCGTACACTTCACACACTTGCCGATAAATTTCCATAGGGTTTAGGTTTTTTGCCAACAAAAATCGTATCACAGACCGCACCTCACAACTGGTGGGATTTTGAATAGCAGCGCACATTTTAAATTTGAATATCGAAAAAAACGGGCAGCGTGTAAATTTTCCCGTGGTGATGGCTGGATGCCGACTGAGATGCTGAGCACAAAGACACCAAAATGTGATCACGTTCGTGATCGGCGCTCGCCTAGCGAGGTCAGACGGAAACGTTCCTTACTTCCTAAATAGCCCTCGTGTATTAGAAGCCACATAATTCAATGAGTAATTTTATATCAAAACTACAATTCAGATGCTAGGCCTCTGTTAAATAAAAGAAGCTATTAAGCAAAGAGTGATGCTACGTTCTTCACCAACATTAATTTTAAAGTTGTTCTTAAGAAGCATTCTACGTAAAAAATGCCATATAAAGAGTTTTTTCTACCCCATTTTCTTGTGCATGTCTCAGACATGTTAAATATTTTTAATACGAAAACTCCGTTCTATATGCTTAAATAATTTTAGAAATATTTTCAGTAGGTAATTCCAGATACATTTAAAATATAGTTTCCTTTCTTTTAATCCATGTTAGTTTTCATAAAAAAAACCCTAATTTTAATTATTCAAAGAAATAATTACACGTACAAACGTTGAGACTAAATATGATATCTATCTTCTATTTGACTTAAAAAACATTTATTTAATCCAACTTTTTAATTAACTAAAAGGAAAAGTTACGAAAGCGAAGCAACCATGAAAAATGCTTAAAAACTCTCTACGGTGTATATACGAGAACGATTAAGAAACGCAATAAAAAAAACCGTAGAACAGATATAAATCTGAAGATTTCTAGTTAACTTTTCGCCGCTTGTGGCGTTATTTGAAAGAACCACGATTTCCTTTTATTCATTTTCTTTTCCTGCCTCGGCCGGTTTCGTTTATAACTTTTCCTTCCTTCCTTGTGGCAACGTCCGTTTGTATGCGTGCAAAATCTTACTTAACCTCGGTTTGGAATTCCTTTCTTAGACCATTTTATTTCTTTTAGAAACATCCTCTTAGGGAAAAACCATGAACAGAAAACAAATGCAAATATTTCAGAAGCTGCAGGGAAAAAGCATTAAAGTGAGAAAAAAAAAAAAAAAAAAAAGAAAGTGGAAAAGATTTTAGCAAAAGACACTTAATATTTGAGCCATGTCAAAAAAAAGGTGTTGATTTAATTTTGAAAGTATCTGAAATGTCAAAAGAAAATTTCTTACTTTCCTCACTGTTTTCCTGCAACGTAAAAATCACGCATTTGTAAATATGAAAATAATATAGTAGTTAAATATAAAATTCTATGCAGCTAAATTTATGTATGAAACATAAAATATTCATACTCTCTGATAATCATATGAAAGAATATATAAACTCGGAAGCAATGTGTCTCAGTTTATTTTAATCTGTGAGTTTACAAGCTCTATTAACTGTTAATTTATATTGCAATTATGAATTTGTAGTTAGATATGTGAAATGATTTTATGCTTTTAGGAGTCTATGTAATTATTATTGAAATGAGGTACTTTAGATTTTCAGAGAATCTATCTCTCTGCAATCTGATAGTAACATATTAAAAAATCATAACGTGCGATTTTTATGATAATATCTCCATTTTTTAACAAATGTATCGTTCTGTCATTTTGATTCTTTTTCTGATTTAAAAATCGTTGATTATTCCTCCCATAGATTATCTTATAAAATTCTTATCATACTGATTTTAATTCCTTTATAATGCTGAATAGCATAATGAAATTTAAAAGTAATGAAATTTTGGGTAATTTATAGTAGTCCCTATAAGTGCGGCTTGCTATAAAATGGTTAAAAAAAATTGTGCTTTTAATTTTTTCTAAGTAACCATAATAAATAAATTTAAAATAATAAACTTATTAAAAATAATTAATAATAGTAAAACTAATTACTTTATATTACTTTTGATTATGTCACGTCTTCAGACATAAATTATTCTTATCACAATTGAACAAAGTAAAAATTACATTAGTAAATTACTAAGACGCATTTTCTCAGTAATATTGAAATGATAATATTACATTAATTAGTCTTACAACTAGCTAAGCCGTATATAGCGGTGTCCGCCGATAACATCGCGGCAAAAACATCGCGGGCGAAAACGTCGCGGAGAAAACAACGCAAGGCGAAAACGTCGTGCTACAGAACATCGTGGGAGAAAACATCGCAAAGAGAAAACATCGCAGTTCTAAAACATCGTGGAACAAAATATCTTCGTCGAAAATAAAGCGGTTCAAAAACTTCGCAGTTTAAAAACATCGTCGTCGAAAATATCGCGGTAAAAAATAAAGTATCGACAAATCATCGCAGGACGATAACATCGCAGACCTGCTTTTTTCAGGCTTTAATAATTGTAAATCGATATTCCCATAATGATTTGTGAGCGCGAGATGGAAAGAAAGATAATTTTTACTTTCGTATTTTTATTAATTAATAATTTTTTTCTGAAAAGTTAAGAAGGAAACTTAATACTTAAGAATAAACGGAAGCAGAACAAAAAATAATTTTCATTATAAGAACATTAGATTGATAAAAGTGAAGAAAATAATCCATAATTAGCAATTTTTTTTATAGATAAGGTCATGTACGAGGTTACGTAGCTTCCTTTTTCTAAACATTTTTAGATTATACTTTTAATGAAAAATTACCAGTAAAAACTTTATAAAAATTATTTATTAATGACCTTTGTTAGTTAACTGTGTCAGTTTAAAATTCTATTAAGTGCTATAAGTTGCCTTAATTTTCTATGCTAAAATTTCCTTTTTACGTTTTGAGCAAAAATTTATTAGTTAATAAAAAATATGAAAGTAAAGATTATCCTTCTTTCCATTTTGCGCTCACAAATCATTATGGAAATATCCATTTACAATTATTAAAGCCTGAAAAAAGCAGGTCGCGATATTATCGTCCTGCGATGATTTGTCGATACTTTATTTTTTACCTCGATATTTTCGACGACGATGTTTTTAAACTGCGAAATTTTTGAACCGCTTTATTTTGGACGACGATATTTTGTATCACGATGTTTTAGAACTGCGATGTTTTCTCTTTGCGATGTTTTCTCCCACGATGTTTTGTATCACGACGTTTTCGCCTTGCGTAGTTTTCTCCTCGTTGTTTTCGTCTGCGATGTTTTCGGCTGTAACCGTATATAGCATATGTACAAGAAATATTTCATTGACAACTTCTAAATAAATACGTGTACATGCATCTAAAAATGTGCCCAAATAACGAAAGATGTTCATTAGAAGAAAAAGGGTCCGTAGAAAAGCATGAACAGACAGTAGGACAGAAATGGCATGATGATTAAGAAATTCATTATGAATACGGAATTTATGATCACGAAAGTTCTTTTCTCTTATGATATTTATGGGAACTTTGGGCTTTTTGGAGCTAAACTTGAGGATGGTTGAAAGGCTCTTTTTGAAATGTGAGAAATTTATTCTCAGATCCAAATTTAAATTAGTTGTTTTTTATAGCTCTACAGTTCTTCTCTCATAATTGCTAACTAGAGGTTCAGAATTAATATTCTTTCTAATCCAACTGTAAAGGGCATTATCAGGAACTATTTAGATCTACAATTTCTATTTACCTATTTAAAATAGTAGGAAAACTAATCTAATTAGAAACAAATATTTTTCAAATTTAGATTTTCCCATGTTTAAATACAATTATTCTCCTTTGGGGAGGATAAATGGTTTAAATCAAGAGAAAAACTTAAAGAGTTGAAAATTAATGTATTAAAAAACATGCAAAATAAATATATTACTATTGAATAATCACAGTTAACTTTTGGCTTTAAGTGTGGAACATTTAATACGCTTCTCGTGAACATATTCGTAGAAGGTTTTATTTATATTGAAGATGTTAAGCACTGTTTCAACATCATGAGTTGACAATGTTAAGGAAAAAACAACGAAGCAACGAAAAGTTGTAGACGATGATATGGGAAAAGAAACCATTATTAACATTCACATGAACGTTTTGGAAAATATCATGACTTCTGTTAAACAAAGAGAAAAAGTTAAACTTATTCCAGGATTCAAGTTTATTTTTACAGAAGAAAAAGTCCATTTTGACTAAATTAGTTTCCTATCATGCTACATGCAATAAAAGTGGCTTCACACTAGGTTGGTGTTTCAAAGCCACGAAAGCACCAAAAGGAAATTTAAAAAAACAACAACAAATTTTCCTGTTCACACAGTTCATACAAAGAAAGCGTTCTTGCTTTTAATCAAATTCATTTAGCGTACAGTTAAAACACTGTAAGAAAGAGTAAATTTAACAGAACGTATCGAAAAACACTGATGATTTTTAAAAAGGAATAGAACCCCAAAGAAAAGTGAAAACAACATGTTTGGAAAAAAATATACTGAAATTAAATAATCGTAATTTACCATTATTTTTAAGCCACATGCTTTAAGGAAAAAAAAACCTTCTAAGCTTGACTTTCTTAAGCAAAACATATTTCTTAAAACTACTCGCTGGTTATGGGCTTACATTCGCAAAACTTCAGTCCTCTATGTTCTAAATGTATTACATTTACCAACCATGTTTTATTCCTAGTAATATCTTATGCTAGAAAAGCACAGTATTCTCATTTTAAGAAACTCTGAACATTTTATCCCATCCCATGACTACTTTTATTCGATTTTGAAAGATATAACTTAATTTTTTTTTTGGATATTCTAACATAAACTTATTTTGTAAGGATAGCTACTCTAGAAAACATTTTTCTTCGCAACGAAAAATTGAAGAAAGTTTCCGGTGTCAGTTTATATTTTACAAGGCGAAAAATGTAGAGGAAGGAAATTTTCTGGGAAGTAATAAGTAATGTATGATGACAATATATAACATATTTGCCTTATACATTTTATTTACAAATATTGGCGATTTAGATGAAAATAATAAATACTCTGATCTCCAAAAGTTAAGAAACAGAATGTTTTTCCAAGCTCACCATTACCAAAATGTATGTAACATTTAAATTCACAGTTTTTTTACGCTTTATAGTAAGGAAGTTTAAGAAAATATATGCAAAAACAATAACTACCACTTTTATTTTGTAGAAATGAATAGTTATATAAGAGCTGGAGAAAATGCAAAAATTGTAAGTTTTGTTCACGAGGATTTTTTTTAGTTTGAAAACATACAAACTACTCGTGAACCACAGGTGTACAACACGGTGCTTATAGAAGTAAGTTAACTAAAACTTTATAAGTTGCATGCATAAATAAAATGAACGAAAGCAGAGAACAGCAGTCTTGAGTTCACAAAAGCAGATAAGTTCGCTGTCCAAGTCACTCCGAGCATATTTAAATCGTTCTGCAAAAATATTCTAGGGCCATCAAATGTAGGACATGAGAAAATCAAATGTTCCACATACTGAGGTACTCTTTTTGACCATTCACATAAATTGTTTGATTTTATGTTAAAACGAAACAGGTAACATGCAAATTTATCGTGACCAGATAAAAACTGAGAATTTTTTAAATTAGACTCGAAATTAGAGAATAAAGACTCGAAATGCAGTCTATGGTAAACAGAAGGAAAGAACGTTTTGGTGACGTCAGCATTACAAGATGAAATATATTCCTTATTCCGCTTAGCAAAAAGCTTCTTATAATGAAAGGACTTCAAATAGCTCATTGGAATGCTAATATTGAGATCAATGGGTAAATTTAAGGCATCTTGAGCTAAGAAATCAGCTAATTCATTTCCGTAGAAACCGTGATGAGCATGCACACAAGCAAAACGGATCTCAATTTCTCCATTTCTAAACGAACTGACAGTTAATAGGGTTTCCATAACTAATTTGCAGCAGCTGTTTAAAAGGTAAAGAGTAGAAAGAGAATCATAACAAATAAGGTACCTTGAGGATACAAAGGCTGACCTTCAAATGTTATTGACAGGAGGTATTTTGATAAGGAAATTTGACACGAGGGTTAACTTTCAAATGTTATTTGCAATTTCGTTGACATTATCCAGGATAGTCTATCAATGTCCAGAAGACTTCGTTTTCCGCATTCGATGAGGTGTTGGGTGATCGGATAGATTGAAATGGGGATGTCGCAACCTGATGCTGCTAAACTTCTTACTGTGTGTCGTAGTGCCGTCCACCGATTATGGAATTAGTTTAAATCCGACGATTCTATATCTAGAAGATATGTTCCAGGCAGACCAAGAGTTATACCACCTGTGGAAATCTTATTTAGATTTTTTGACCCGAAAGAGGAGCAACATTACTGTGCCTCAGCTCATGATCACTTAGTGGTAACAGGAATAAGATTGTACGCAACTACAGTGTTCAGATGCCTGCACAATACAGGTTTGTATGCGAGATGACCAGTTGTTTGTGTCCCCTTTCCCCTTGACACAAGGACACTTATGTTGAGATGCCATTGAGATGCCCACTTATGTTGGGAGCACTTCTTCTGCACCAGACAACAAAGGGCGTCTGGCTCTTCCAGGTCAGGTTGGAGAGGTTGGCAAAGATTCAGGTCATCAGCTGATCTGTAGAGAAAACGCATCAGATACAATCAATCCCACATTATGGAAAGCACAGTTACAGTGGTGGTGGAATAACTGTTTGGGCTGGGATCTCTATCGGTGGTAACACTGACCTGCATGTGTTCCATGAAGGAACTTTGGCTGATGTAAGATATCCAGACGATATCTTTGATCAATATGTCCGTCCATAAGCCACTGCTATTTGTCCTGGATTTCTTCTTTTAGACATGAATGCTCGACCGCACCGGGCTCGGGCTTCTGAAGAATATCCTGAGGGTCACGGCAGGTAGCGGCCAGAATTGCTAGCTGAGTTCCCAGACTTGAATATAATAGACATCTTTGGGACTATTTTGGGAGACAGGATGCTGCTTTATGTACCCCTCCAAGGTTAATAGTTGAGCTTTATCAAGGATTAATCAGTGTCTGGTCGTTGTTTCCCATTTCACTGACCGACAACTTAACTGACAGCATGGAACGTTGCTGCCGCCAAGTTACCGCAGCTAGGTGTGGACACATTCCTCATAAGAAACCATTTTGTAATTTTACCACCTAATGTTTCCTCAAAACAATGTGATGTACTCTTCTCCCCGACTGGATTTCCCTTGATTCCTATTATTAACTGTATGAATTTGCCGGTCGAATTCGGAAACGCCTTACTTTAGCTTCATAGTATACTGTATTGTGGTGAGGAGGCAGTGACATTACCTACCTAAGGAATTAATAAAATGTTACAATATTTAGTACAGTTTTCTTATGATAGTTCTTGTGTCGTTGTGCTGGAAAATAAGCTTTTGTCTTCTTGTGCAAATCAATACCTTATTCTAAAATACTTTTGATGTGTTCAATTGGAGTTTACTACATCAAGCTCTTTTTCAACTAATTTCTCTTAATATTTCGAAGGCAGTGTGTGTGGACTGAGAAGTTACCAAATCGTGTTTTAAATTGCTACGTTATTACTCATTTTAATCAAAAGAATATTACATTATTATAAGTACCATTGCATTTTCTTTCGTTTCCATCTGTTATTATAATCAGTTATAAACTGCGATGCATATGAATGAAAATGAGCAGGCGAAAACTCTTCTTTTTTCTGTCTGGAAAAAATTAGTTTTCAGTCTAATGTAAAAAAAAAAAAAAAAAAAAAAAGTTTAAAAAAAAAACGTACGTCGTCAGTAGTTATTTTCCTGAATACAGAGCTAGTGCAAAATGGTAATTACATATTTCTAGCTAGAAATTAACATATTCATTGAAAGTACGATAGTTTTGGCAAGTACTTCAGGAATTATTTCTGTTCAAAAGGTGTTCCGCTACATTATACAAGTTACAAATATCTAGCTCGTTGTCTTGAATATTTAGCAATTTGAACATGTAAGTCCTACTGATAATTGGTTTGGCTATGCGAAATCTAAATTTATATGATCTATTTTGCTTGGCTAACATACTCTACTACTAGACCTACTTGAATGTCTGTTAACGACTTACCGATTAGGCGGAAGGATGTAAAAGAGCCTTTTATTGAACTTAATTATTTCCCGATGGCACAGTTTTTGTGTTTGCAAATCTACCATTCACTCGCAGAGATAAAACTAAAAATAATGGTAAGCTACCTAAATTTAAAGATAAGCTAATCGTTAAATACTACAAAAATTAATTTAACCTAGCAGTTACAATCATCAAACTTCATATTAATTTCACCGCCAGGGTAGGTTGACTCGGCAGCCTACCCCGGCGTGATATTAAAGTCAAGCACAAAGGAATATAACCTCAATTCCAACTCAGCTCAGATCCTGCCTTGATACAGCCACTGGAAGTTCAACGTCAACCATGCGTAGAAGGTTTCACGAAGGAGGTACGTGAGGCGACTATGCCCTGATGACGTAACGTTAAGAGCCCTGATGTGCCTCTTATGTTACGTCAGAGAAGAGAACATTTGATGTGGGCATGTCAATATTTACACTGAACAGCTGAACAATGGTGGGCTGTTCTCTTTACAGATGAGTCCAAGTTTAGCCTCCAAAGCGAAAGCGAGCGTTAATTGATTTGGAGACAACATGAACTTGTTATCATCCATCAAACATGCATGAAACATGCATACGGAGGAGGCAGCGTATGTGTTTCGGGTGGTATCATTTTGGGCAGACGCAAAGACCTCCATGCCTTTCCAGATGGAATTACCAATGCTCAGACCTATAGAGATGACATCCTTGATACTTAAGTGCCCCCTTATGCGGGGCTAGTAGGGAATAATTTCCTGCTACAGGACAACGCTAGATCGCACAGGACTCGCATCGCGGATGATTATCTTCAGCACCAAACAATTCAGTGCAGGGAGTGGCCAGGTCGATCATATCTTCATATTGTACCACATGAAACCGTGAATGCTCAAGCCTATAGAGATAACATCCTCGATGCTTATGTGTGTCCTTTCGAAGTGGCAATATGAAATGATGCCCTGCTACAGGACGACAACGCTAAAGAGATGCTACAGGGATCGAATCGCGGGTGATTATCTTCAGCAGCAAACAACTCAACAGATGGCGTGACCCGTTTGATCCCTGGACCCGAATCTTATCGAGCATGTTTGGGATGCTTTAGGAAGACGTATCGCTACTTTCAATACTCCTGTTTGGACCTATACCATGCTTGCAACTGCTTTGCAAGAACACGAAGTTTCTTGCAAAGCAGAATTCTCAATTCCTACGGAATTGACAGACGGCATAACTGATATCATCGTACATCGCTGTATGTTTTGTATTGCTTCTAGGGGAATCATACTAAATATTGAAGGTCATTTTCATATACCAAACTGACACATCCAGTTTGTTCATTTTGTACATATAGTACTTTCTGTAACATCATAATTGTCTGATAATCTCTTTTCATGTTATTTTATATCTTTGTATGTGTTGTGTACTGTGGGTTAGCTTCATTAAATTCTATATGTAACTTGAGTAATCGTCAGTTTAATGATTTTTCCTTAATCAATCATATTCAGTGCATTATTATTTAGGGTTATGCATTAATACTTACTTCAATGAAAAGTAATAGCTTTGTACAAATAAGGGGTATACGTATTCATCGCCAACATTAATATCGTCAGTAGTGAACTGATACATCAAACTTCATATTACTATTATTAAGATGAGAACTTAACCAGAAAGAGTTGGGGAGTTCTATAAACATTACAAACATTGTGATTAAAAAGGTTTTAATCACGTCACTGTCATACAAAACTAAAATATTTGCTATCATTTTTGTCTTAAATAAATGTTTTCTCTAAGAACTTGGCCTCAGATTTAAGACGCAAACGGAACTTCCTCTTTTCGGGAGCTGCAAACAGCTATTTAGAAGTTCTGCAGAATTCAAATTAAACCGTCTTGTTTTCAGACTCAGGCATGTTGAATTCTGTGACCTTCCCCAGCGAAAAAATTCTTTCATATCCTCCCGTTTCTTATCTAAAAATTAAACGACGACCCCCTTAAGTTATGCGTTCAAAGGAGCAGCATTGCACTGCCAGCTGAACCGAAGTGGAAGGACATTTTCTCCGTCTTTTTTGATAAACTTTCTTTGTATGATCCTGATACAATCCCACTTTGGAAAAAGCATGACCAAATAGACCCTAAATCTCAAAAGACACAAAACCATAAAGCGTGACCATACATTTTAGCTTACATCGTTGCATTCTGAGGGTTAGAAAACACGAAGCGACGAATCTCTCTTGGAACTGACGATTCAGGCCACATTTAATCCCGACGAGTATGTCCGGTTGCTAAGGGAAGATTACACTTTTTAAATCGACAAGTGCCTCTCTGGGCAAACGCTGAAGTGGTTTATAACAACTGGTTTGGCAGCTAAGCATGTGCATACATGTTACTAATGCTGCTAATATATCTTAACTCTTAAAGTAAAAGTAACAACTAAATATAAAAAGCCATTTTTTCATGCAACTTTTAAATCTCATTAAATTTAATTATAAAAGGTGTCGTATATATGATGCAATCGAAATCAATATTTCACAAAATCGAAACAGATTAATTTATTCATTGTAATATTTATGCAGTTTAAAATGTTAATATACATATTCAAGATTTTCCTTTTCATATCTTTCAGCGTACTTTATCAAATAAAAACGCGAACCATACTGAAATCCTGTAAATGTAATTTGATGACTTTTCTTTGTGGAAAGCTTTATGAAAAAATTTATAAGTCCAATTTATTAGTCAAAGTAATGGTATTTTCTGATTATTCATTACTTATACTTAAAATTTGTTACTGCAGCTAGTAGATTTCAGAAATTAAAGCATTTGTATTTAAATAAATGTATTTGTATAATTATTCAAATTACCTTCCAAATACACAATTTCTTATAATTGAATATTGTCTAAATAGTTTCTAGTTCGAACTAGGTAAAGTTAAACTAGAGATCTGCTGATGAAGACTTTCTAAATTTGAAATTTTGTAATAATATGAGTATTAAACGAACAAAATATGTATCAAGTCACCTTATGCAGTCTTTGACAATTCCCAGACTTGGAATAAAGCAACATTACTAAATGCGTGTTTCCAGTATAAAAACTATTGTTCCAAATTCCTTTTCTCTGCTAGTTATTATATAGGATTCCAGGAAGAAATGAAACAAGTAAAAATAGCTTCTGAGTCATAATGCAATATTTAAGTCTATGAAAAATATTATATAAGATATTTCCGAGCAAACAAGCAGAATGCAATATAAGAAGCGGATTCTAACATCTAAATTATTTTAGATTCTATTGTCGAAAGTCAGAACATTGGAGAATATATAGGAAGGTATGTAAATGTGTTACAGACACATTTATGTATGTGCTTACGCATTTTTCTGTTTAGTGTTTTAGGTCTAGGTTCGGAATTCTTTTTTTTTTTAAATATTCGCTTAATTTTTGCAATTCTCAGTGCATTTAGAGAATGAATTTCTCTAAAATTTAAAATGGATTCGCCATCGTAGCGATTGCTTTCTTCGTACTAAACAAGACAAATCCTCAATAATTACCTGCGAAGTTCATACTGCACCTTTCTCTTATAGCTGTTAAACTCCATCCCAACCTAATAGAAGAAGGGATGTATCACAGCGAACCAAATACGAACTGGAAATCTGCTTTTTCATTCAGTGTTTCTCCTTTTTCAGTTACTTATGGATGATTTGAATACTAAGGAGTAAACACGGTAATAAGAAAGGACGCATGAACATAATGGAGGAGACGGTAATAAGAAAGGACGAGATGAACATTACTCTATGCTGTTATTACTAATATTATACTAATATTATTTGTTCTTATTAGAATGGTGGCTACTTTTAACTAAATTATATTGTGATTGTTGCCTGTATATGAGTTAGAATAACTCACTGAACAGCAATTATTGGAGGGGTTAAAATAACAAACTTCAATGCAATATTTATAAATTTTCAGGGCTAGTTTCAAAATTTTAAATAAGGAACCCTCTTTATCCGCTGCAGAAGTGTAAATTACGAAATAGCAGCCAATGATGAGATTAGATAGGGCGATGAGAATGACAGAAAGTCAATAACGCCACTACGCTATCTCTTAATCTCTATCTTCATTTGCACTTCTGCGGTTGAAGAAGCAGTTTCTATATTTCAGCTTTCGAAACTAGCCCTGTAAATTTATGAATATCACGCTTATTCTTGTTGTTTCAGGGCTTAAAATAAGTTACTTGCAGTTTATCTATGGCTACTTTTAATTTCTTACGTTCGTATTATAATTGCGTCCTCCGTAAATTAAACATATTGCATAGTGTTTCATTCTCGATTTTCTAATGCTAAAACTAGTAAAAAAACGGGAGGGGGAATAAGCAACGAAATACGGTAATGCAAAAAAAAAAAAAAAAAAAAAAAAACGATTACGAAGCAGTAATCGTCCTGTACATTTTATCTGTTATGGCAAATAATAAACGTGTGAAAGATTTTTCGTATCCCTAGACGGCTTTGTTATTGAAGGAATCATTTAGCATCTTGCGTACTTTCATTGTTTTTCGCAAATGCTAAGAGATAGTACTACATACTCTATTTTCTTAGGGCGTACTCATTAGAAACTCCATTATGAACACATTTCTCACAATGTTTCCCAAAACTCATTACCTAAAAAGCTTTGAATGTTATAAAACAATTTTAGGCTTATTTCAGAGGACAGTTAAAGATACGATATTTTACATTAAAGTTGCTGCTGTCTATATGATGACCCTTTTCTAAGTTTGCAGCAATGAATGTAATCATGATACGTTCATGATTACATTCATTGTCATTCATCAATAATCAAAGTTGCTGCAATGAATGTAATCATGATACCCGTTATTTGAATACATATTCAAAGTAAATGTTTTGGAAGCCAAAGAAACTTAGAGTCACTAAGTCTCAAACATCTTTTATTGGGTGATACAAGTTATTTTTACAAACTTGTAATTAATAACTCATTTAAAAATGTTGAGATCAAAATAAACTATAGATTATGACAGATATTTGATTACTAGTAGTTAAAAATTTAGGAGATGAAATAAAAGTTGTAGAAATGCTTACTTCTCTGGAAATAATGTATATGCGAAAAATAATTTCAGGCCTTAAATTATATTACAGTCAACTGAATATTACTTTTTTCTTTAGTTAAACCACGAATTCCTGTGAATTCATATTTGTCCTGCAAAACGCATATTTGTTCAGCTGAAATTTCTACAGACCGAACCCATAACTATTTTGATCATTAGAAAAAACACATTGATATACGTATTAAAATATTAATATAGGTATAATAAAAAATTCTCATTTTACGTACAGAATTTAGAGGTACAGTACGTTACTTAGCATGGTTATAATATATCTACATGGAATTTTGCAAGGATAGCGAAAAGAATGCTATAATAAATAGTGTGTTAAAATTAAGTCTCATTTCATATATATCTTTATAATTAGCATAGATGGAAGGTATATTACTTGCTTCGAATAATAAATAAATGTTTGTCTGTGTCAAAGATTTTCTTTGTTTAATGTATAATAAATCAAGCGAACATTCCAAGATATTTGTTGTTCTTCTACAACTTCTTAATAATTAAATTTTAAATGAGCTCTAAAATGCGAAAAAAGTTATCCGTCAAAAAAATTAGTTTTTTACACTAATGGTGCTTTTTAGTTTGTCAAAAACACTAAATCTTGCTTGTCAAAACACCGTGAAATTTGCCTCTTTTACCAATTTAGCAAAAATATGAATTCTACTGTCTACCTCTAATTTCTATCTAATGCGTCTTTAGAATATGATCGCAATCTCGTATTCTTGGGAAAAAAAAATTTCGGAAGTTCTGCGTTTTCCTTTTATAGCTATGATAAATTGCAGTTTAGATCCATATTCTGGAGCCACTATGACATGCATACTATTTCGGGGAATAGATATTATTTATTGTCTTTGCATATCAGACACCATAAAGCAACCTATAATAGGTTTTCTTCAGTGTTGCTATGAGACAGTGATGCTCAAAACTCACTATACATATTGGAATGAATAATTTATTTTGGTCCAAGCATATTTGTTTTATATATTTGGTTCTATATCTGTAGAGTTCGCATTACATAAGTAATAATACTTCCGTAAAAAAGCATTTTACTTCTTTCAAAAGGCATATACTACTGAAAGTGGGAGACTTCTTTTATATGTAATTTAAAATCCATTTGTTTTTTACTTTCAAGTCCACACTTACTAATAAATACTTAAAAACTAAATTCATCTAAGTTCAAATCCCGGCATACGGTCCGGCAGTGCGCGAATTTGGTGTTTTGCCAGCGCATGAGAAATACTAATATGAATTGCAACTCTAGTACGAATAAAATAAAGTTTCCCTTAGAAAAGCCTCAACGAAGTCATTTCTTCCTTTAGGGATGTATTTGCTTTCCCTTATCAATTCAAATAATTAGCAACAAATTGGTTTTCAATTGCTAAAAATCATGCATATTTTAAAAGATTTTACATATAATTCCAATAAAATTATTTACATATACAAAATTCGTCACATTATTACTACGTATTCTTATTGGAATTTAGGTTTCCTTTAAAGAAATTGTTTGTTGGTGAGTTCAATAATTAATAATTATTAAATAGCTTACCTTGAATTTTCATCGATCTGGAAATACTTGAATTTGACACAGTAAAAAGACTCAGAGAATTGAATAAGATTTTGACTTTGTCAGCTGTTAGAATTGTTTACATGACTTTATTCTTTCTTATCGAATACTATGTCTATGTCTCTGTCTTATCACTTAGTTAGAGGCAATCGACCATTAACGGCCTTTACCAATATATTATACTTGACATTTAATTGCTTGAGGAATCGATTAAGTTGTATCCAATAATATGGAAGTACTAGCGCACATGCTGTGCTAGAACTCAGAAATTACTAGCGACGGAGCCTCCTGTGCCACCGTCCGTAGAAGTAAACTTTCAACAAATGAGGCGTCGTGTGGCGCCATCTAATAGTAGGGATGAAAAGCATTTCAGTTGATTGGAGCTATGGTTGCGCCATCTCTTGCAGGATGTATTGTAAGGCATTTTTAAAATTTCATAAAAATTATTCTTTTGATAAGTAATAATTGAAAGTGAAATGATGAAAAACACAATTTGCTGTACACTGAAACGTTTCACAAGCGTAAAAACTATTTACATACAAAGTCTACCTGCTTTGGTAGGAACAGAATCCATAGCGCATTGTAATTTGATAAGTAAATCTATAAGTAAAGAAAATGAAGTATAATCTTGGCTAAATAAGAAGAAAATCAAAATATATACATTACCACCGACTATTATGGTGAATAGTGTGGGGTCTCTTGTGGCGCTGTTCAATTGTGAAATCAAAAATTACTAGTTTTTTTTGTGATATTCTTAGGATGACTATCACATTTCTTAAAAAAAAATATGAGAAGGTTTTAGAATTTCAGAAGCCGTGGGTTTAATTTTTATGTCATTGTGAAGAGTGCTGTTTCGTACGAACCAAGGCGCATTTATAATTATTCGGATGGCCTTATTTTGAATTCTTTGTATTTTTTCGCGACGAGTTCTTGCAGTTGCAGCCCACGCTGGGGAAGCATACTGTAAAATCGGACGGATAGCTTGTAGATAAATAACTATTTTTGTAGCGATAATAAATTTAGAATTTCTCCCTATGAGTGCATACATACTGCCTATTGCTTGGTTCGCTTTTTACAGATATTTTCGATAAGGTTACTTTTTGATCGAGATAAACGCCTAAATATTTAACACATTTTTCATTTGGGATGGAGATAAAATTGTGATATTGTTGAGATGTCTTCTGGAAGGGTTCTTTTGGAAATAAACTGTAGTGGATTTGCTTTCATTGATTTTTTGTACTTTCCAAACGTTAAACCATGGGAAGATATAGTCTATTGCATTTTGGAGGTTTTGGATGGCTCTTTGCGGATTGATGGATTTGCTTAGAATTGCAGTATCGTCTGCATAGCAGGCGATAATGGCATCTTTGTGGCTGGGGAGATCTTGCGAGAAGTTTCATAAGGAGGCCTGGGTGCCTAACCTTATCAAACGTTTTTTCAATATCAATGAAGATGCCAGCAAGAGTTTCTTTTTTATTAGGCTTCACCGATGATTTCAGTAATTCTTGTAACTTGTTGGGTGGTGCTAAATCCATGCCTAAATCCAAATTGATGTTCCTTAATAATATTATTGTCTTCAGCGAATTTAGTGAGCATATTGATGACTAATCTTTCAAACAGCTTGCCAACAGCTGAAAGTAAACTGATGGGTCTGTAATCTGAAGTTGAAGATCCATTTTCCCAGGTTTCTTCAAGACAATGATTATCGCATGCTTCCATTGTTTAGGATGAAATTCCATACGCAGGCAAGCATTAAAGAGGTAATATAGTTGCAGGATGGCTTTTATTGGTAAATTTTGCAGGGTTTTATTAGTAATTTGGTCATAACCGGGAGCTTTCCTTGGTTTTAATTTTCGAATTAATTCTGTAATCTCTCTGGATGTATTACATCGAATACTAGTCGTTTGGTTTTATTTAATCTGTTGCCACAAACACAAGGCATAATTAAAAAATGCATTACGATTTAAACATTTGGTGTGAGGTCAGCGCCATATATAGATAAAATAAGATAAGGCATAAACATTTTAAAAACTGAACAGAAATGATACTGTGACGTTTACCAGTAGTTTATCCATATCGACTTTTCATTTGCAATGTTCTTATTGGAATTGCGTTTTTTGGAGATAAAATTATTCACGTTTACTAAAAAAAATGGGCCAATTTCATGCCTTTAGTCTGTCTATTAGCTCTTGGACAGTGAAAATTCCTTTTTCCTTTCTTAAATTCTTAATCATTGCGACACGACAATTAGCCAGAAATTAATTAATTTCCATTCACTAGTATTTTCAAAAAAATCTTAACAGATAGTCTCACTCAGATAAGAACTCCACAAAATACATCCCTCAAGAATTCCAAGTCCCACCCACTACCATAAATTACTTCACCCAAGTCTTACTGACTGATATTATTCAAAGCCCCTACTGCCGCTAAGAATTTTCGGACACCCTACACTTATGAGTCAGACACGAAGAGAACACTTTGCCAACTCCCCCACTAGAAAGAATGTAAGTTACTTAATGCCTTTTCTGGCCTTTATATCTTCATGTACATTCACTGATCTTATTTATATTATTTTCTATATTAATTTTATATTATTTTTATATTGTCTTTGATTTGTTTTTACAAAGTTTGCATTATTTATCTTATTTTATAATCTTCTATGTTTATTTCAACTTTACTTTGAATTCGATTTCATAATGACAATTTCCAATATTTAATTTCTACAAATAATATAGTAATCAAATGCATAAACATGAAAGTGTCGGGGACGATTACTCGAGTTAAATAGGATTTCTCTACAGTAATTGATTTTTACTCCAAATTGAATTGACTAAAATGCTTCATAAGAATAAGTTCTTTGAGTATCAGCATTGGTTCATAATTCCTTCTTTTCGCGGAAATATTTAGCCTGACTAGAATTGCCGGTTTGGCTTTAACTTATAACTCGAGTAAAGACGAAACACTTTCGTATTTACGTATTTTTATCAATTATTGTTCATTGAACGGGAGTTGGGTTGTTCCCCTTGAAAAGTCAACTAATTTCCGATAAATGACAATGATTACATGTTTTTAATTTTTCCTTTTACAATTGAAATTTTAATCTTCATAATGATTTAACTCCAGTCCCCGTTAAAACATTATTAACATTTTGCTTTCAAATTACTACAAAACATCTTTCAAAATATAACTTACCAGTATGGATTCACACTTTTAAAATAATTCTACTTTAATTAAACTTAGGAGATAATATAATCAATTAATCAATATTGTTTAGGAAATAAATTATATATACACATAGATATAGATATAAATATATATATAGATATGCAAGCTATGGATCGTTGATATTTGTTTAAATAATTAGTTGAGGCAAACAGGAAGAAATGAATGATATATTAGGAAAATAAGCATAATAATAGCACATATAATAAAGAAATAATTGAAAATAACTCAAGGATGTAGCGTATATTTAGCATTTCCTTCTTAGCACACGAATAAATTGTAAATTTCCTGAAATCAGTCTCAGGGTAAACACTGACTCGTACTTCAGCTATTTGCTAAGTTTCAAAGCTGTTTTACAACTGAACTCCTTAACTCTCCGATCCGTATTTATACCCTGCAGTAATTGGCTTTGGAATCAATTTCTCCTGTTTTATCCTCCGCCAGCAGGATGGCCGGTCTGCCTAAAAAAGGTGCTTCCTGAGCCTGTTTAAGTCCTGTTGACGATTATAATTATTTCTTACACCCTCAAATCATGTTCCCTGAAGTCTGTCTTTGCAAGATTAAACAAAAGAAAAAAATGAAACAGTGAAAGGTAAATTGTAAAGGCAGTAACATTTTGAAGGGGATGGGGGATATGTGTATATACGTAACCTTTTAAAAGTACGAAGGCCTGATACAAATATACAGATACCGAATTCTGTTACAACATTATAGATGGTTGTAACAGAATTCGGTATCTGTATATGTACAATCACTATTAAAATATATTACCTGGTTCGTATAAATATGTTGATGCATACACTCCTAATACAGATATATAGAACCACAGTTTCTGTCACATACATTATAAATCTATACATAAGTACACGAGCATGCACATACACTTTTAAACTGGCCTTAAATATGTTAATACGGGCATAGCTAATACAAATATACAGATGTGAGTTCTGTTACAGATATTATAAGTAATTACATGTATGTATACAATCACTATTAAAATACATTTTGTAGTTCAATTAAATATGTTCATGCAAATTCTGCTAATACAAATATACAATACACAGTTCCTGTTATTGCTACGATACGTTTGTATATAAATGCTTGTTCCTACAGAAGAAGCATTAAAATATGTAAATTAATTTAAACAATTATGTTGAAGCATAAATTCCTTGTACTGTTACACATATACTGCGGTACATTCAAGTAGCATATAAATATCGATCTGAGTGCAATAAGTATATATAAATTGGAAAAATATGTACTGATTTTAACACTGTATTGCGTATTGCGTAAGTACTGTAAGTATTGTAAGTATTGCGATATTGTAAGGATTGCGACACAGGTATAAAACACACACACACACACATATATAAGCATGTGTTCCAATGTGGAAATAATAATACATACATTTCTACTACAAATAAGCAAATAATTAAGTACCGTGACACTGGTACATCAAAGACAAATGTATGCATGCTAATGATAATAGCGTTAATATGTAATATATAAATGAAGCCACTAATGCATAGTTGCTAGCTGATGAACTAAACTTTTGAGACAGAAAAACATGTACGAACTGAGAATATATATAAATATTATTTTATGTAAAAACCGGAAATTCGAATGGCAGCGTAACATGCAGCTACTGCCCTACAGCGGGAATTATACCACGGTTTTCCGAATTGTTAGAAATCGAGTGAATTGTTTTCCATTCCTTAATACGCCTAATGACATATTGAATACGAAAATAGTTTTTAGTCCATACTTAAAACTTTTTAGTACCTGGTTTCCGAAGGTGAAACCTAACTGTTTTGGAACAATCGAAGATGTACTAATCTGATTCCTCCGCGGTCTAGCATATATATTGTCAATGTCACAAAAACCGAAATGGCTTGAATAATGCATGTAAGGGCCATGACCTGTGAAGAATTGAATTAACACTTTAACCGCCAAAACTACAAGGAATGTTTCCTTTCTCATGAAAATAATAACAAATATTAAATTTAGCATTTATAACATAAATTTACATTGAAAATATTAAAAAAAATGCTCTTACATGTGGAAAAAGCGAGTGTTGCGTTCGCGCAACGTCAGCGGAATAAGACTACGGATGTTGAGTGAGTAGGATTGTACTCGTGTGATGTTTCTTTTGATTGGAGCGCAGTATTACTTTTTAGCTGTATAACGTTTTATAAATCTACAAATCACTTTACTTGTAATTAATTTAATATTAAATATACATTGTATTTCTTTTACAAATACGGATTATTTCATTTGAAAGATTCAATCATGATGTAAAGCTACATTACATACTTTGCATCTATAAACAGTCTGGCTATGGTACTCTTTATAACAAAGTCTTTTGTTATCAACGGACTTTACGATAAAATGTCTACCATCTCCATGCAGCGATTTTTGAATGCTGAATTTACTAGGTCTTTCTGTTGCTGATCTACTTCTGGATAATTATACACTCTCAATATGAGTTTGCAAAAGCAATATTGTATTCTTGCGTCTGAAATCTAAAAGAGACTTTATATTTCCAGTAGTAAAAAGTGGGGATATTTAGTAAGTTCAGATACGGTCGGTCTCACATCATATAATTTATCAGTATTGTCAATTTGATAATTTGACTATTGTCAAATGCAAATTCTGCTTCACATTCCTGTACTGGAAACGTGATATCGATTCTCGTACAACAGGAACTATTGTCAAATGCAACAGGAAACTATTGTCAAATAGTGCAACAGGAACTATTGTCAAATGCAACAGGAAACTATTGTCAAATAGTGCAACAGGAACTATTGTCAAATGCAACAGGAAACTATTGTCAAATAGTACAACAGGAACTATTGTCAAATAATTTGAATATTGTCAAATGCAAATTCTGCTTCATATTCCTGTACTGGAAACGTGATATCGATTCTCGTACAACAGGAACAGAAATGTCCTTATCAAAAGACCAATACATTTTTTCGTGAGGTAAAGAATATCTTGCAAGCAATAATATTCCAATAAATCTTCTCATATAGGCTTCAAATGCAATAAATTCTGGCCCCCTTTTTTTTTTTTTTTTTTTTTCTGCTGAGCGTATATATTTGTCTGTTCAACGAGAACAGAGTAAATGTCTAAACCAAAAAGAAAATCAAAAATCTGTACACTAGTTTTACCTGTGTTTTGTCTTTTATGATATCTCTTCTATCTCTTTCTTCATGTTTTTTCTGAGACATAACTAACAGATCCTTTTTTATGCACTTCAAGATTTCAGGCTTCGGCTTTTTAAAATTTTTAGTATGACTATAACTGCTTTTAGAAGGCTGAAACGTACTTCTTACGTGAATTTCAACTTCCCCAGCAGTATTATTTGGTAAAATATCAATATCATTATTTAAAACATTGTCATTCCTTTCTTCTTCGTCGCTAGCCTCTGCAATTTCTGGGGGAACAACAACAATATCACTTTCATTCTGGCCATTATTAACATTATCATCATCTGTTTCTTCATCAAAAAATCTTTGAAGGGCTTCTTGTAATGTAAGTTACCTCGTTGTAGGCATTTTTAAACAACCAGAACATCGAAAGGAATGAGTGAAGAAGGAGATTGAATACCCGTTTCCTGCTGACGTTGCGCCAACGCAACACCTGTTTTCCCTCCCTTTCCAACACAAATATAAACATCTGACTGATGTAATGCTCTGATAAACGGTGACCTTGACTAAAAATAGATCACTCATAAAGACGGCGATTCTTTCGTTAAATAATTTCAGCAAAAATACCCGGTCGAAAATTTTGCTTAAATTTTGCTTATGAGATTAATTATTATAAACAAAATGATTGTTGAAGCAAATATTTTTTACAAAAATAATCTTTATAATATTCCCTACATAAAATCATCTGCTGGTATAAAATATCTTAGGTAGTTATATTTAGATACGCATTTATTTTGACCGTAGCATCAATGCAACACCAGCGGCTGATGGGTTAACTCTACTATTCCGTTGTTGAACTTCACGCTATATCTAGGTATGCATTTAAACACTCTTTTGCCTGTTAAATCCTCATTTCAGTTATTTTATCACTGTTCCGTCAGCTGACAATTCTTTCCGGCCTCCATATGCGAGCTTAAAAATTGCATGAAAAGGGTATTAGTGTTCGAATCCGAAGCTGCTTGTATTGCTGTTTCATTGGCTATTTCATTACGGAAAACTCTAGTATGCACATGAACTCAGTTTGCGATCTCATTTTTCAGACAGAGAGAGCAATAGTTTCTGAATCTCTTTTAATATTTGGGTTTTGCACCATAGGCCCTGGGTGACCTAGGGGCTAGAGGGCAAATTGGTATGTATTTCTAAGGACTGTTCTGTTTGAATGTAGAATTATATAACTGCTCTGAGAGAAGCCAGCTCGGCTTGAAAGCCTGTGTTGTTGGGGCTTAGCCTTCATTACCTGGTGTGGATTGCATTTCTCCCAAGCATTTCAAAGAATCCAATGTCTGTACCCTGTTTTTCAGGAAATAATATATTCCAGCATCATTGCAAGAGACATAAATTAGAAATCTCCATCCCCAAATCGCAAGTAATGATTATTCATACGCCCGGACAGAAAATTACAAAACAACACTCTCATTAAAATTAGAAACAAGTAAAATTATAAACGTCAAATCTTTAAAATATCTTGGGTTAGTGCTCGACCAAAATTTCATCTTCATAGAACTTCTCCAGGATATAAAGTTTTTCACTCACCAAATTAGACAGAACCTTCGCAAAATGAAAGGATTTAACTGGGGCTTGAATCCTCACATCACCAAGATTACAAAACCGTCATCACATAAATGGTCACATATAGAGTTGCGATATAGGCCCTGCCGATGACGGAAAGAAAAGAGATTGTTAACATCCATACAGCAACAGTTCATGCTAAATATCACGCGTGGCTTTCGTACTTTTTCCAGCTCAACCGTCAATGTCTTGATAGGCATTATGCCGCTACATCTTCAAGCAATTGATGAGGCTATTTACTCTTCAGTCCTTCAATTCAGAAAAACAATAAACTTAGAGGACTGCATCTATTCCGCAGATGATTACGGACAACGTCCTCCTTCATTCAACCCCATACCAAAATCACAATCCAAAAGAACATCAACCGAGAAACAAAGGAATTGAAGCTTACACTAATGGTTTGATGGATTAGAAAAAGAAAAATTCGGATGCGCACCATTGTTTCCAATGCAACAACATCTGGACTCTGAAATAAAATGGAAAGGGTACTTAAACAACTCTAATAACGTACATCAGTCGAAACTCTCAGCAATAAAAGCTGCCATCAACATTGCGTCAATAAACTATTTCTCCAAAATATCCATTAACTCAGACTGCTAAGCAGCCATGCTGTCTATCCGAAATCCAGACAACCGTTCGCACCTGGCCCATGAAATTAATTAAATTTCTTAAGATCTCAATACTGAAACAACCATAACTTGGATCAAAAGACACAGCGGCAACGTTGGCAAAGATACTGCTGACAATTTGGCAAAAACATCAGCTCCTTCACAAGAAGGCGAGTTCCTCAACATCAAGCTTCCGAAATTGCAGCTGCGACAAATCCTAAACAAACATCTAAGCCATGAGCGGCAAGAAAAGTGGAATAATGCTACAACAGGCCCACACAATTCACCAATTCTTCCCAAAAATCGGCACAGAAATCAGGAGCTCCAAGTCCTTCCTAAATTATTACCTCACCGGTCGTGGTCTATATCCAGATAATTCTGCAAAAGAAACCTCTCCATTAACGACAACTGCATCTGTGGAGTCAAAAAAGATACAGACCATTGCCTGTTCTTCTGCCCAATTACAAAGGATTACACATTTGCCCAATTACACATTTGGAAGCCCGCCAATCTAGATCTTAACTGAAAAAGACTGGTCTCAACGCCACCTATATCCCAAAATCATGAAAGTGCAGCAAAAGCTTAGTGCTCTAGGACGAGACCTATGCCAAGTCACACCTTAGGACTGAGAATAAAAAAGTGGAAAGAGCAGTGTCCATGTTATACACCAATAATTGACTCCGAGAAACAGCAACAATTTTCTTAATGCTCCAAAACACCGACCCTACTGAGCTAAGATCATGAAATTTACTTAATAACTTTGGACTAAATGATCTGATCTCAGTACAGTAACCTGTAAAAAATATCCCTACATAACAAGAATCAGACTCCCAATATATTAGCTAAATCAATTCCCATATGTTTTTCCACTTACATAACAATGCAAAATTTTTATTGCAGAGATCTCCAAATTATCAACCTTACTACTTTCACGTAATCCAATATTTTATTGAATATAGTAAACAATTTGTGTTATGTAACTTTTTACGTAATTTTATGATATTTTTCTCTTATGTTTAAATGTAACAACTCCAGTATTACTTAGAAATAGCATATAGTCAGTTTAAGTTTTTCATATTCTAGCTGGTTTGTGTATTGGGGCAATACCTCTTTGATTCTGTACTTAAGTGTCTAGTGCCCCATGAACTTTTACCTGTTTGGAGTTATTTTGCATATAAAGCATGGTGTTCTGGTACTGTCGGCGGTTTAAGTTTAACTATAATATTAATTTCTGTTGGGTGCCAGAATGTTAACACATCATTCAACTGTTAATCGGTGTTCTGTTAATCTGGCTGTTCGGTAACATTCCTTGTATGCCGTTGTGTGTTATCCGCTTTGGCGGTAATTCCAAGATTAAAATTATGTACACATATTAATATTATGTTAATCGGTGTGACGGGACAATTCCACAGCATTGTGTTGCATTATAATCTCTGTGTTCAAACTATTGCATATTATCTTTGTATCATAAGATCAACTGGAGCAGCATAGACAGCACATTCATAGTGAGGGACTTGTGGTATCTCCTACTGAGACTTATTAAAACTTATACCTAAGTTGATTCATCACCTATCGGTCTAAGTCGACGTAAGTTTATGTTTGCGTATACATATCCATACAATGTCATTCGAAAGTCTCATAAAATGCCATTCGTTCCTGCACTGTTCCAAATGGAATACGAAACCTTTAGCATATGCGAGGATACCCCCTCCCCCAATTTAGCTGCTGATGTTATGAGCATTGGATTTTGTAATTTATGTCCATTTGGTTATGCAGCGGATATGCTTAAGGATTTTACAAATATGGGAATAGACGTACGAACTGAAATATGGGAACGGAATATTCCTCATTGAATAATTTAACACTCTCTATACAAAAAAAAGGAAAATGATTATTCTGTGCATCTTTAATAATTGCAAAGATAGTACTTCAAAAATGCGCCTGTGAGTCAAAAAACTGGATCGGCTAAACAACGTAGCACGGAATAGCTGCATAAACATGTCAAGCCTTATCGCTGGTAGATATCGTTGCCACTAAGTTCTAGGAATTGAACTTAATAGCTCAAATCCTAGAACTTTGGAAGACTACATATAAAGGAAGCATAATATATAAGCAGCACAAAGCAAATATATAAATGGAACATAAGACAAAAGTAGCACAAACAAAACAGAGAAATGTGATAAAACAGCATATAAATATTAATTTTATTATACAAGTGAAGGACAGCAGATCAACTAAAATATGAATACCATAGTGAAGATAATTAAAAAAATATGATTGATACATAATATTTATTAACTTTAATTTGAATAAACTGATATTAATATGGATCACCATTTCATGAATACCAAACTCTAAATGTTATATATATCTTAAATGATATCTATATTATGCAGCATAAACCCATTTTAATGCGATTTCTATGTCTTTATTTAAATATTAACAATAGTGTTTTCTTTTTCAGGTAAGCAAAATTTACTTGTATTTGTACCTACAAGCATCAATTAAATGATTATATGGATGATATATTCTAGTTTCCACTGGTAAAGTATATACTGGATATTATTTTATGCTTCTTTCTTTCCTCGCATGCATTTTCATAATAAATGGTTTTAAAAATGAATAAATCCGAATAAATACTGCAAATATTTTATACAAAATTAAGCTTAGCTTAACGTTTCAGAGAATTTTAATTCAGATTAAATAATAAATCATAAATATAATTTAAAGAAGGTAATGCAACGCTGATAATATTTTTATTCTCTAGGTCTACAGTTTAAAATGAAAATGGTTTCTAAACGAACCATCTCGCTGAAGTGGAAACGGAAATTCGGGTACATAATTATTTATCATTCTTGGTAATGCCCTTTATCATTTATCATCCTTTGAGAAATAATAAAGGGCGGTAATCTACTATTTAGATTTTCGAGCCAGGATTGAATTTCCTTGTTGAACTTAAAACAAATCGATCTAAACAGTGTCCTTTTGTGAAGCGATAGAAGTAGTGCACTTGTAATCATCTGCTGCAATTTAGAGCTTCTAGAAGTTTCAAGTGAAGTAATTTTCATTGCCGTTATTGAACTTTAATCCTGATAACAACAATTAAATCTATTTAGTAAAGAAGGGCATTATTTTCAGCATTTTTCGATATTTAAGCATTGTGAGTCTATTTCACAGTCAGAGAATGAATACATTGAATTTGAGTAGGAAATATTCATTCATTATATTAAACTGGACATATGGCAAAAATATTTTCCAAAGTTCTTTTCAGATTTCTTAAAACAATTCTCCATATTATGTATTGATATATAACTAGTAAGAATGAGATGAAAACAGATTACACTTACTTTTTATTGAAATAACCTGCCACAGATTCTGAAAACATTAATTTTTTTCGGTAAAGAATTATAAACAAAGTAAACAATTTTAACAGAAATATTTCTTGCCCATATATACAAGACAACACTGATTATCGGAAATAGTTTTGTAAATATTCCGTGTGAAATGCATCTTATGAACTTACTTTATTCTAACTGAACTAAGTTCGCGTAGGCAATGTTTTTCTTGAAATAGCAAGAATTTTGCCTGGAATTTGTTAATAGTACTGCATATTAATTTACAGAACTTTTGAGTAATGGCATATGGTAATATGCAAACACTAAAAAGCAGTTGCAGAAAAATACCAGGTCACAAAATTATTGTTTGTAAATTATCCAAAATTACGTATAAAAGTTACCTATTGTTACTGAAATTGTTCAACTTGTGCCAAGACCTGCAGATTTGAATGCATATATCAGCAGCTTCTGTGATATGCAGCGGAAGGTCAAAATATTTAATGCGAAAGCAGTGCAGGAAGTGTTGATAATTCATATGAAATTCGAGTTTATTTTTAAGACATTTTATATTTCTACCTTCCTTAGTGAAATCGTTTCCATTGACAGAAACATGAAATTACAATAAAAAGTTTTCTAATTAATTCTAGGCAATTGTTAAATGTTAGTTTTAAATTATTTTTATAATTAATAAGAGTGCTAATATTTTTATATTTGATAATTTCGATTGGCTCAATTTGCGACATAATTTGTGACTGATATTCCAAATGTGATTTTGCAGTTATATGGAGGCTTCTTTATTATGTTTGAATCTACCGAAAGAAAATAAAATGAGGGTAAAGAAAAGTGTTTCAATACATAAAATAGCTATGTGTTGTATACTATACTAAGCCTTTTATTCTACATCATGACGAAAAAGAACGGCTTATGACAACTGATGATTTCCCTCAATTTATGTAAGGAGTTGTATCCACGCTTCTGTGTAGAACTGGAAGATAGGCTTCGGAGCTCATTCAAAGATCCGATTCACGTACCTGAGCGAATTTACTCCGATTCCAGAAAAAGGAGTTGCAGCTCTTTTAGAATTCATGGATAGCTCTTGTCATAAAGGTGCCAGAAAAAGAGATTTGCTATCCGTTGACGAACTGATTCACTTTAAACTGACAGGCGAAAAAAAGAGCGGAGCTGTTGTTGGACGTGTGGTCAGGAAAGTTCGATTCTCATTATAGGGAGAAAAGAATGTTTATCATCCCATGCTAAAACTGAGTTTAATCTTTGTGTTCCCAACTTTTCAAAAAACTTTTATTCTAAAATTTTATTGTTTGTTCTGTATATAAATTCAGGATTTAGAGAATCTCAAAACTACAACTGAAAGAAATCAATTCAGTCTACTATTTAGATTTTCATCAATTCAGTCTACTATTTAGATTTTCATCAATTCAGTCTACTATTAGAAATCAATTCAGTCTACTATTTTCAAATCAATCAGGAAGTTGAGCCTATTCCTTCGATCCCACGATTGGCTTGTTTTTTTCCGCTCTTCGCTCCCCCTTTCTAACCGCTCTTAATTCATCCCTCGTCTACGATACTTTTCATCAAAGTTATTGTTTAAGCAGGGAGTTATAAAAACGAATCGATTCATTTCAGTGGGGGAACGGTTCTGGTCCGATTCCATGAAAGTTCGGTTTTTGCCATCTCTAATTTTCCGGTGAACTCTTTGACAAGATACTATAACAATTAGAGCTACGTTATGATAAATGTTTAATCGGAGAGTAAGCTATGTGAAATTATCTTTGCTGTGCATTCAAATATTTTCTTGATTTTCATTTTTATTTTAAAATATCTACGAACCTTATTTAAAAATATGCTTAGAACATAAATTTTAAAATTCGGAGTTTTTAATTTTCGTTATCTGAGAAATCATTAAAGATTTTACGAAATTCCTGTTTTCCTAGCGCTTAAAAGTTTCTCTAAATCTGAAGATTTATAGGCTGAAGAGGGCGTTTGAAATCGCACCTAAGTTATATCGAGCACTTTTATGATCTCGCTCAGTAATTTTTATTTAATTGGCATTGTTCAGAGAAAATGTTCTGAATCACTGATGCTAAATTCATAATTTAGAAATATATTCAAATGCCGCCCTTTGTTCTAGAATCACTTCAATTCTGAAAGTATTCCCTATGCAATGTAATTGAACTAGTCGTTAATGATATAGTGTCTCATAAAAATTTTAATTTAAGACAGTTTAAGTAATAATCGCTCTGCTTCTTTTACACTTTAATGAACCTAGGGATAGTCGTTCGTAAAACGTACATTATGCTGTCTAATAATAATTAAAAGAAATAAAAAATTTACAGGAGACTTACAAAAGGTTATCTTCTTAGCATGCCAAATTTAGAATATTGTTTGTTTTCAATTACTGCACTTATATTTTCTCATAATTAGCTATTTTTGTTCGGCTTCCACTTTTTCTCTTCGCCTGCCTGCATTTTTGAAACCTAAATCTATGCAATCAGTAATTTTCAAGTCACATAAGTTATCCTGATCATATTTAATTTTTGTGTTATATATAATACTTTATATTACATGTGTTTAGGAATGTTTTAAAATTTCACATACTGAACTTCAGTCAACATATGATAAGTAACCCTTTTATTACAACACAGTATTTGCGACGGAACTGCAGAAGCGAAATGAAGGCTCAAAAGCAATGCTTTAATAGAGACATCTCAAAATTCAGGCGTATCATCTCTGTGTAAATTCAGATGAACACTATAAAGTCTCAGCTACAGTAACTAAGCAGATTTTTCACTAGCTGGTGTTTCGGTAAATAAATAAAACATATATAGCTTTCTAATACTATAAAATTTAACTAGATTCATTAGCAATTGTACATTTCCCTCCTGTTTACTAACATACTTAATAAAGAACAGAGAACTTTTGGCTTTTTAATATTTCATACACTACATTAAAATATTTGTCTCTTTATAGGTATGAATATTCAGTGACATAAATTAAATATTATGCGATTTTCATTCCTTGGATGTTAAAATTGCATTTAAACTGCATTTAGAACCAATCTTTATGTTTTCTTCCAATATAATGGTATTAGCCTCATATGACCACTGAATCTTCTTTAATTAGGTTACTGAATAATCTACTACTGACAAAAAGAACTGTATTCGATTGTGGAAAAGCTATTAAAGAAGTAATTATCGGAAATTTCTAGCTTTTGGGATAATTGCGGAGTAAATAAACGAGAAGTAAATATGCATTTCGTGAAGATCAATTCCAAAGTGTCTTTTGATACGGTTAAAATAATGCACTTGGGAGTACCATTCCAATTTGCCTGTTTATTCATCTTGCGATTCTTGCAGATGAGCACTTCTACTTGATATTCAATGCTCATGGATCTTGAGGCTTTTCCGTCCTTAGGGAAGTTTTACTGTCATAGAAATTCTTTCAAAAGTTTCCCTCAGATGTTTAGTAAAGAACCGAAGCTGTTTCAGACCTGAGTTATATTTAAAGGATCTAACTAGTTATTCAAATCGTCCTAGGAAGGAAGGCGGTTTGCCATGAAATCTGCTCTCCACCAAACAATGAAAGGAAAATTTAATCAATTAAATTAAACTAAAAAGAGGATTATCCGATTTACTATTACAGTTGGGACTAAAGTTGACATTGTCGTTACATGTACTCGTGCAAATATCAAGAAGGGTTTTTATGGCTTCAATTAAACTAAGCCAAATAATAAAAAATTTTATAAAATAAACAGATAGATACGTTTCATTGTTCAGAACCATTAGCAAATTATTTATATTCGATATGTCAACAAAGACATGTACATCGTGGAGGGTAATTATTAAAACTTCTCTTCGATTTTTGTGTTCCCGAAGTGTGTTTATTATGCAATTTTACTGTTTTAAAAATGCTTACTTTTTGATTCGTTTATCTGTGTATATGATGAGGTTCAGAAAAACAAAATGAACAAACTGTTTATCTTCCATGTTTGCAAAATATTTCTTTTGTGTTTCAAATCCATTATTTTTAACATAATTTTCATAAATATCATTTCTTGTTAACGTGAAATATATTCTAGAAATAGCAGATTTTGTTTCAGGTAAATCGATACATTGCATATGGCAGGTTATTCGTGTTATACTGTTTAATGTATGTATTTTTGAGGAATATATTATTAATTGACGGACGTTAAAAATAGTAAAACATGACATGTAAATTTATAAATTCCTCGCCTCAAGCATTTCTATTTTTTGAGCGAAATAAAATATTTCTTGAAATCTTTACACACATACCCTTATATAAAGCATGGCAGTAAGTATATGAAATAAATGTTTAAATATGCAAATAATAAAACTGCACTTCGTACACATAATTATATATAATTTATCGCTAAGAAATAAAAAAAGTAATAAGTGGTATTAAAGTGTTATAAACAATGTTATGAACAATTTTATGTTATTGAATCGGCATTAGTATATATAATACGTATGAAGACATAAATAATAATCCAAAAACTCCTTTTTCAAAATTTTAAATATGTAATTCTGCAGAACTGCGACAAACGCAAATTTATCAGCCAAAGGAACGGATACTTTCGTGGAAAAAATTTTAATGTAATTGAGTTCTATCGAGTTTTCGCATAGGGGAAACTCACATACAGTGATTCACTGGGGTATTAACAAAGATTGCACTCCAAAGTTCATCGAAGTTAAAGCTCGGTGATAGGTGGAACATAAAGCATTACATTACACATATTATTAACCCAATTTGTCATATCCTTTAGAATTGTTTGATAATAAATATCCTGATTTATCAACATAATAGGTATGTAAATTAAAAGTAAACATAAAAATAAACAGACATAAACTGAAAAAACTGAGAAAACATAATCATATGTGCATAAAAAGAAAAATCTATGAAGGTTGTGATACAAGATCTATGAATATTGTTATATCTTAAATAATATAAATTGATTTGAATTTAAATTAAAATGGAAAGTAAAATTTAAGTGTCTATATGAATCAAATTAAAACTAACTTTTATATGCTCACAGTACGAAACATTTCTGCACATAATAGCGTAATCTTCATTTCCATTTCACATTCTATTAATGCCCACTCCAAATAACATAGTAGAGACATCAAACTTAATTAGGAGCCCAAAATATGAAAAATCAGCTATGCCTTCATCGGGGTTCAAACTCCAGATCTCTCGATACTAGTTGAACGTGCGTCCATTTACACCTCAAAGGCACGCGGTAAGAAATCAGTTAAAGGGCGATTGAGGAAGAGGAGATCCATTTGGCAAACCTTAGTTCTGACGAATTATCATTTCACTACATTTTGTTTCATTTCCGGAGCCATTAAGTTTATATCGCAATAGGAAATACGAAAAACAGCTATTCCAACTAAATCATAAAGTTACAGGATAAAGAAGAAGATAATTCTACAGCGTCAAGCTGTTATATATATATATATACAGAGAAAGAGAGAGGGGGAGGGAGAGAGATTTCTTCTTGTTTATTTATTTCAAGGTATCGGAAATAAACAAATATTTCTAATATCGGTTTTAATGTCTTTGTTTCCCTTTAATGACTCATTTCTACCAAGCAATTTCTTCTTTTCGTCTATAACCTTGAACTAATGGCCACCCAGTTACTAAAAGTTTACCATTTGTAGCTGACTAACTGCTTTGATAATTTTATCATGCAGAAATGTTTTATTTTATAGAGCACCAATAAGTGCTAGATACTTATGTCTTCAGAGTCTTAGAAGCCCTTCGTCTATATTAATTTTTACAAGCGTTAAAAGAAAAATATCTTGTCATTAGCCTTTCATTTCAGCCAGCAGTTTCTTTCCATATTCTAATTAAATTTATAATATCTCTTGGCTGCTTGATGTAAGCAATAAATGATGAAAATTGTATTTTATTAACATGATAATGATGTTATTTAATTGGCAATGGAACGTTCTTTAAACACTAATGATGCTATTTAAATTTTGATTATAAAAATCCTTACATAACATCGTTACTCTGGAATTTATAGGCAATTATGTTTTCCCATAGCTAGAAGTTCTAAAAGACGTTATGCCTGTAACTCGGCATAACTAAATTCCGTTGCGCACGTGCACATACACTGTGGTGCTACGACATACTTCCTACGGCCTAGATCTTTCTCAAGTGAAAGATCTCAAGTGAACTTGTGAGTGTGTATAAAATGACTCCACCTGTGAACTTTATAAAATGTAACAACCTTTTATAACGGAAATTCTCAGTAGACACCAAGCTCTTTAGTATTATTACTGCAGTTCATTATAACATTGTGTTCCCAGTACTTATTATAGTTATCTAATTATGTTTATCTGTTTTTTTTTCCTACACCAAAACAGATGTTAAATTTAATTTGTCAATTTTAAATTGTATTGAGACTATATTGTAATCACTTTATGTACTAAATCATTATTTCAATAAATACTGGATGCGAATCGTACGCTGGGATTGCATCATGTACCATAAGGTAAACTCTAGATCAGGGGTTCTCAACCGGTGGTACGCAAGAGAAAAATAGGTGGTATAGTTCGGCCGTCTCAAGCCCAGCCCTGGCTGGCATTCTGCCAAAACACATAGACTCGTCCAAAAGGGGCCGCATGACTTGCTGCGACGTGAAAGATCTTCTCTGCTCCGGAAAGAGCTATACTGGAGGGAAAGAAAGTTCTCATGATTCCAACTTTTTTTAGAATAATTTGGTCCGAATGGCGCATGCGTGTTTGCGCTCATGGTCGCGGATGACGCGTTCGAACTATACTCAAAGAAGCAACGTATTTTTAACTATTGAATTCAAAAATTAAAGCCCCAGCATCTTGATTGTGATTTTCTCTAACACTCGTAGTTTATGCGGTCTGAACTTTGATCAAGAGTGGGAGTTGTACTAAAGGTTTTTAAGTTTTCTTTAGATAGTACGCGTTAGTCAAAAGGTTGAGAACCGCTGCTCTAGATCATTTGGAAAACTTCAGTTGCCCATTTCCTTACCTTTTCTCTCAAAGCTTTAATTTTTAAGAGTTAGTTAATATGTAAAAGCACTGACCCATGGTACATCGCTTGGTGTCCCAAATATTTTTACCTGCACCTGTACCTGTGATGCGGTTGGTGTCTGCCTGGGAATCTTTGTTGATACATTCGTTCAGCGGCTTATACTCAGCTATTTCGTGTTGTTACAAGTAAATATTACAAGTAACGATTTGTATTTATTTATGAAACATAGATAAAAAGAGTGGAATTATTAATATTATACCGATATAGTAGGATTTCTAGGTGTTATTTCAATGAATTTTACTCATTTCGCTTCTTTAGAATGGTTGCTCATTTTACCTTTTAGCTAGTCTTTAACTCTGAAAGTTGATATGCCTTCAAATTGGGTTTACGTTCCCATTCTGAATTGATAGAACAGAACAGTTTATTCTTATATATATATGTATGTATTTTGTTGATATCTACCATGCTGTTTTTTGCAAGCCCATGTTATAAGAGATGAACATTTTAATTTGTTTTTGTTGTCTTGTCCGAGGATCAGCACAGAGGAGTCAAATAGACCGAAAGTATCCAGAACAGCCGCAGCAATAAAAAATTGTCAAGTAGGTTGCAATAGTAGTAATTTTCACATACCGTTTAACGAGGTATTCAGAAGTTTATTATTATCTAGCTTATATTCTAAACTAAATCTGTTAAATCATTTACAAATGATTTACTTCTTTTGCGTAAAAAATATCTAAGTATCTAAATCTCGTATAAATCCTGAAATATTAATGACAAAATACACTAATTTTGTTGTTTTATTTGTCTTTCTAGCCTTGTTTTTAATTTTAAAATATGTATAAAGTGTAGAAAATATTTTTGTCTATTTATAGATACTAAATATACACAAAATTATATTTAGTATCTAAATACTGGATGTAAATTTCATCGAATGATATAAAAAATCGATATTCACATAAAACGAATTTAGAATTAAAACCAGAAATAAGGTATTTATGGTTATTTGTTATGGGATGTATTGTCCTGTACTATTTATATCGGGTCAAGATCTGAAAGAGATGTTCCTAAAAAGCATCTGCATTAGAATAAAAATAGGCCAATTTTAGAATGCATAATGCGTATTGAGAGAAAATATATATGTTGCAAAATTTTATAAATCGCTTCTTACGGGATAAGACAACCAAATTCTGGAAAGGTTCAGTGTAATAAGCCTTTAATTTATGTCATATATATAATGCAATGAGTCTTTAATTTCTGTCCTATTCAAAATTAATTTATTTAAATATGAATTACTGATCCATTTTATCTTTTTTCATTAGAAATTAACAATCCAAATTAAAAAAAATATTTTCCGTTTGCAGACATACAATTTCAAATACTTCTTCATTACCCAAGTTTTTGAGATATTTTAATCGATCCTCTTTTCTAACAGCCATTACTTACTTAAACATCAAAATACTAATGAACTCAAAAGCAGAGCTAGAAATATTTTAAACTTTCTGTGACTTTCAAATGAATAACTTTTAGCGGAAAAAGTATGCAGTGCATTCACTAAAATATTTCTTTACTTATTTTGGTAATTAGGAAGGAAAATAAATTTTTGCAGTAGAAACTAAATCATTTGATAATAATCAGTTGCGAAATATTTTAGAGAAAGGCTTTTCGATATATGGTTAGACCTCCTTAATTTTATTATCCCTTAAGTTTCGAAACAAGAACAGCGTATTTTGATCATGCCTAATTTTGTGCAATGAAGCAATTAAATGCAAATTTAATTTTAGACGGAAATAAAATTTTTAACATATTAAATTGATCTTAACTTTTAACGAATAAAAATGCTTTTTCTCTCTAAACATTTTATCCAAAATGCAATTGAAGTAATCGTTAGTATTTTTAAAAGACAAAATCAAAATAGTCTAGACATATTTTGACAAAGGCAATATGTTGCGAAACCAATTTTTGACAAATTTCCTTGCAAATTGTGCAACACCACATGAATTTAAAAGGAACTCACCTTTTTATTTCCGATCAAATATTTCATAGCATATCGTTATATATCGAGCATTGAATTTTGATAAATAGAGGGTTATTAATTTAAATTCTCAATGCCTGTTCATCATTTTAATTTTGCTATTAGTTGTTTTCCTTAATTCTCACTTTTATGTTATGTTATACTATTTGAAGTACCCGGCTTTGCCCGGACTGTGCACAGAGAAAATAAGATTTATTTAGGGGGATAAAATTTAGGGGGATATTTTTCGCAATCCTAAGCTGGCAGTGATGTTCTTATTTTGGTTCAAAGTGAATTATGGAAAATTTTACCAAGCTCGAGTAAAATTACAGAACAATGTAAAAATAACATGGCTCCAGATAGCGATTTTCGTAAAAACTAGCCCTTACTTTTTTATCGATTACATCTTTCTTCGGAAATTAGCTTTTGGAAAAATCACAATCCACCATGGAATCAGCTTTTAGAAAATCACCATTTTACAAATATTCGGGAAAAGTTGATAGAAGCCGCACTTAAATTCCGCTTTAAAGGTTATAGTCTTTTCTATGAAGTTCCACATTGTTCTTAAGTGTGAATGGACACAGAGCCATTTAATGGTTTTACAATGGCAATGAGAACCTAAGATGGGTGAATTGAGCACATCGTTCAAATATATACGGTATAGTCTATTGATAATTTATATAAACACAGACCTTCCTCTTATTTTGAAGTTCAAGTGTGTAAACATTCATCAAGATCGGAATTAAACTGTAGATTTGTATGAATTGCACTCACACAAACGAATTTAAATTCCCAATGCCTGTTTGTCATTTTAATTTTGCTATTAGTTGTTTTGCTTAATTCTCACCTTTGCGTTATGTTATACTATTTGAAGTACCCGGCTTTCTTTATATTTACAGATGACTTTAATGAGTCCAGCTAGTGTCATTTCGGAGGTCCAGTTAGTAACTGCTAATAATTTAAACGAATCTGTCTTTATTGCTTTTATATCATTCAATTTGTTAATTAGTAATATAATAAATTTGTAAGAAAATTAAATATCTCATGTTTTTCTGAAGTACAAAACACTGCCGAGTGTAAGTTAAAAATATTTGAATTCCGGCAGTGGCAACACATTTCTTTTAAATCCCTGAAAGTTTTACTAAATTCGAAAAACAAATATATAGCGAGTGGCAACACACTTATTTTACATGCATGAGGTTCCTGATTAAATTTGAAACATAAATATCTTATGCTTTTCAGAGTGCCAACATAAGGCTGAGGTTGAATGATCCCACACATCTTTACTGCATTTTATTATAAAATCATTATTAAAGTATATAAATAAATGAAAATATAAAAGGTTTGACGATTACGAGTGATATTTAACTGTCACATTAAACTGGAAATAATTACAAGTTTAATCTTCCGGAATTGTTGATACTAAAACGCGTTTAGGAATTTCGTTGTAATCTATACCAATGCACTAATGATTAACGATTATACCAGCTTCCTAACTTAAAGGGATAATATGCAAACTAAATCAATATAGACTGTTCTATAGGATTTTATATTTAATCCTACTTACTGAAATTCCAAATGGCTACATTTTAACTACAGCTTCCTACACGGGCATAAATGTGACTTTCTGCGGCACCATCAGAGAACAAACATATTATTCATTACAGTGTCTCGAAACTGAAGTTGCTCATTAACTCAGTCTAGAAGTGTAATTTGATCTTATTTCACCTGATAGCTTCTACTTTTTTTTAATTCAAATATTCTGCATGTTTTTAGAGTAAGGAATACTAATCAGAAATGAAATTAACCATAATAGAATAAATCTAATTTTAAACTCAAAATTAGTATATAAAACTTCAATTACAATCTGCAACTTAAAGCTAAATGCAATATTAATCTGTCTCATAGCATATATAGTCTCAGCAATTCCTTACTTTTACATTCTTGAATACATGTTATTATTATAGTACCACTATAAAAGAATTTTCCTATACCTAATAAAAAAACACTATTAGGATGCGGTAGAAAACGTATGTCTATTTAAGCTATGTTGATCCTAAAATTTCAGGGTTTTCTTTGATTTTAAATGAAACGATTCAGTATATATTGACAGATCAAGGAAAAATGTTTGTTACACAGTTTTTCTATATAATTCATGATTTATAATTTACTTTTAGATTATAAAGAACTTTTATTTTGCCAATAACTGAGTGATTGATTTAATTTTACTAGTATTTTTTATTTATTTTGTATCTGAGATTTTGCAATAGATAATATTCAAGGAAATTTATATTGAGCTTTGTTGTTGAAAAGCTGATCAGTTCATGTACATTGTTTAATAGCCAGTATATTTTATAATTTATCCTGAGGATTATGCAAAGTCATGACAGTTCAGCATTTTATAGAATGACAATTGTTTTTTTGTTGAATTATCTTCGTATTTTAAATTCTATCAAATATTCTTTTCCTCTTGCCCTAATTTTTTTAATTATCGAAACTTTAATTTTAGAGACAGTGTTTCGGAAAATTTATATTTATCTTTGCTGCTGAATAGTTCATCAATTCATGAATATTATTAAATAACTAATATATTTAATATTTGCTCTTAAGGATTATGCAAAATCATGTGAATTCAACATTTTTCAAGATGATGAATATTTTGATTAAAAAATATTGCAATTTCCATATTTTAAAGCATGCTCCAAGCTCTTTTCCTCTTGATATTCTCTTATCTTTTTAATGCGTTTCATATTATTAAATTAAACGATTCTCTACCTATTTATGATGACACTCCTTCTGAGTTGTTTGCTTCGGATATATGATACTGGATTCAATATTTTCTTTTTAAAATATACTGCGCTGAAATTCTCAACCTTACTACTTGTCTGTGGGTAAGTAATAAGTAGTTTATTCTCAAATGCATATTACTTAAATCTACCATCAGGATTTTAATATATTTTTTCTTCAGAAAGAACAGAAATTATTTTTAACATAATCAGATAGATGTATACTGGGCTATTTCTTTCACACGTAAAATAAATGTATCCGAAGTTTAATAAATTCTTTTTCCTAAATTCGTCATACATCGTATGAAGAATGCTACAAAGCAGGATGTACCCGTACACTATATCTCAAAAATTATTTAAGTTTCACAAATTTTAACTCCAACAGTAAGTTTGCATTCGAAGCAAAGTAATATACCATCTTACATTGACAGATATCTTGCAACCACAGTAAATCCATGATTATTCCCGAGATGCTAAATTAAGAATATTTTATGTTCTACAAGCTTTCTCTTCTAGTAAATTTTAAAATATTGAGGAAAATGCAATGGAAGTAATATTAATTTATTATTAATCCCATTGGCATGGATTTCAAATTTGTATTACGAATTTAAAAACATTAAGCATCACAAAATTTTAAAATTATTTCCGAAAATTATTCCCTCCTAAATTAAGTTAAAAAGAGATTAAAATTTGATTTATGAATAATTTCCAAAACAGCACTGAAGTGCCACTGAATTACGGATAATAAGTCAATACCGAGTCGGGCCTTCTCTGGCCTTCATAATGGCTGCCACACGAGGAGGGATAGGTTCAATATGCTTACGGAAGCATTCTACGGGACTGGCTTACCCAACATCGAATAGAGTTTTCCATACGTCAGGAAGGGTCGCTAATTTGTGTGATGTGGTTTCAAATCTTTTCGGTCAGGGATCCTGGGTAGTCAGTTCATGACAGAGAAATCAGAGGAATGCTAATATAACCAGGCAGTATCCAACCGGGATCTGTAAAAGACGTACAGTTAATCTTATTGGAATACTCCATTTCCGTGCGAATGCCAGGACAACGTAAACGGATGGAGATGATCGCTCAGCAACTCTACGTACCGAATCATAACATTGAGTGATGTTGGTACAAGCACTAAAGATCAATCGGGACTCGACAGTCCATTCTACTCTTTTCCAATCCTCTAGAATTCATTCTCTTTTTCCTCTCGACTAAACAAGACGTGCAGCTCGATGGCATGCATTGAGCAACGGAACTCTCGTGCGTCTTCGAATCCCAAAGCCCACACGGTGAAACAAGCATCGCACGATCCGTTGACTGACTATATGACTGGTGTCCTGATTCAATTGGGTGGCAGTGTGATATAATGTTTGCCTTTGCTGACGATATACTACAATCCAGCTGAGCCGTCTTCCACTACGCTCGTTCAAGGCTAATTGAACTTTGCAGTTGGTTCGATCGCTAGTTTTCTACCCGCTATCCGTGTATTACCGGTAAACTCTTGAAACCTACGACCTTGAAAATCGTAGCCCTTTGACAATTTCGGGAATTGAATGGCTCATACATCAATAGTCTACTTACTCTCTGTCCACGATCGAATGTGTCTAAATCAGAAGTTTTACCCGTACTGGCAATTGAAGCGACCGATTAACAACAATCAAAGTACAAGCTTTATATTCAGTTACCCCAACGCCCTCACAGGAGCATAAATGCGAAGCGGCGCTACAAAATTTGGATAGCCATGTTTATCCGTAATTGAGTGGCATTTAAGTGTAGTTCAAAGTATAAAATCTGAATTTTAGTTAATAACATTCTTATTTAAAACGTTACTGCCGATTCTATATCAACAACCTAAACACTTTGACCTACGACAGTTAAAACAAACATCCCAGAATATAAACGTTTTCGAATGCTAACATGCGAAAATTAAGTTAACTCTTATCAAAATGATCGATATCTCCCAGGAAAAATATCTCACGCTTAAACTAACTTCACATCATAATATGCACACATTCGTATAAACTGAAAGACGTTCTGTACCTAAGTTATTTACCCCATGCACAAATTCCTTTTACACTAATTTAATTCCATGCACTTGAAATGACTTATTAATTCAGAAACAACGTGAATTCAAAGATAGAACAAGAAAAAAATTTTTAGGTTTAATTAAAATCAAATCATCCATAACATATCTCTTATTAGTGCAACCGTCTATGTACTGAAACCGTCTGCTGGTTTCTATGCAAAAGTAGAACATTCCTGTAAAAATAGTCTTAAAACAAAATGTCATAAAGAGAAAAGCTATCTAGTGGCTTAAGATAAGCCAAACCGAATATGGGAGACCTCCACTTACTTCGGGTTTGATTTATCTTGAGTAACGCGATATACTATATATGGTGTCTTTTTAACTAGCAAAATATTCATTCAGAGCTCATTTACACACACATTTATTTATAATACGATGAAACACATTTAGTTTACTTCGAAGGAGTGTGTACTTGAAGATTTACAATGCATTCAAAAGATGAACCCACATACGTCCGTTCTTTCACCAGACGTTTAACGACTGCTCGCACAATTTAATTAATTAAATTACAGACCAAATAGAAGTAAACATCGTGCTCATGATTCGTAAGCCATGCTTACCGAAGCATATGTGTCTCTCCTTTTCAGCGACTGACTGTGTTCTGAATGTTATGTTTCATTTCGGACGTACCCAATTGATGGCTTTTTTTAAATCGTGCCATTCAACTTATCTAGGTGGCAGGGTTTCTGGATCAATGCAAAATCCAAAAGTGCGATAGGATGCCATTTGACAGTGATGCGTGTATAAAGAGATGTCATAATGACTCTTCGCTTTTAAAAATTTAGACACTGGTTAAGTAAAACACTATTAAATGGTTTGGTTTATTGAGATAACTGCAAAGGAGGCTAGGGCTACTTGCCTGACAGATGCCTTCGTAGAGGACGCTTAAATGGAAACTGGGTAGTATGCAGGTTACACATCGGGAAAATCACGAAAACGCCGATGGAGCTAGTCCATTGTCTGGAATCGTACCCAGGCCGAAAGTAACAGTACTCAGCGACGTTATTGCTCTTTCATTTGTGGGCAAACACTAATAAATATATATTCGTAAAAATCATTATTGACATTCATAATAAAGTATAAATGTCATTCGTGATTATACTTAATACAGAAAAAAAAGACCGCTTTTAAAATTTGGGTGCCATATAGCAACACTATTTCCTTGAACTTAATACTAAATCTTTAAAATCTTAAAAGTAAAAATCACTTCGAAACAGAAAATAAAACTTTTATGGATTTGGCTAGCATTAAATCTGTATTAAATGTATAATGTTTTAAAAAGTCACGAAAATCGTGAGTGGCACTATCACAGTTTTTAATAAAATATATTTACGATTTGATAGATTTAAAAAAAATGTGACATTGCAGAAAAGAATATTAACCATATGTAAGGGGATGCAATTTTTACGACTATCTGAATGACAGGGTTACTGTATGATAAAGAATCTGTCTTCCTTTCAATAAGTGTCCTTTATGCACCTTAGTTTTTCCACCAGTTAAAATGAAAGGTTAAAAAGAGAAAGGCCGAAATGGTGTAATTTTTGATGTTGTCATCCAGAACGCCTGCATAAAGGGAAAAACGCCTGAAATAACAGAATTATTATTGCCAACTTCAGAAAGATAGAATCGGAAAAACCGGAGATGAGATATCACGGTTCCGGAAGGACGCAGTTCCATCAATGCAAGGAGGCGATGACAAGTCCATTTATTGAGGGAGAAATGAATATTTTTCCTCATATATGAAAAAGTAATTTAGCTTTTCCAATATTATTAAATAACGCATAAAATAACACCAGAAGTAATTAATGTAATTCCTGCAAAATAAATGTTTCCTGTCCATTTAAATGTAGGAAATTGATGCAAAGTGTAATTAATTTTCTACAGTCTAAAATCCAAAAAATTAACTCATTCTAATATTTAGCGATGAGGACACTGATAACTGCACATTAAATTTTGTCCACAGACTTCCAGAAGTAGCCTGGAATACAGGAGCCAATCGTGTAACAAAATGTAGACGAAGTTCATATAATAATAACTGTAATATTAATATGTCTTTTTCTAAGATCTATATTAGATACTTTAGACTAAATTTTCTGTGCCACATCACTACATCAACCCAGGTCAAATATTTCCTGTTACTTTTTGTGTTTATTTGAACCACTATTGATAATTCTGGTTTCTCCTATAATGAGAAATGTAAACAGCTCAAATAATAATGTGCTTTCTGAAAGCAGATTATTCTTTCTAACCGACACTCTATTTGCGGGTCTGTCGTAAATTAATTCATTTTTTTCCTGGGTCATTTTCACAAAAATAAAAAAAAGAATTTTATAAACAAGGTATATAGACACTTATATTTTTTAAATATTTAGCTTTATTTATTAGCTTTATATTTTATGTCTTAATTGGGATACAAAAAGTGACACCAATAAACTAGATCTAAAAGCTCTAGAATCATCTTCAACTAGCTGTGTATTATATACTAAAAGAACAAAGTTACAAGTTACTCCTTAAATTCATGATGCAACTGGATTTATATCCCCATTCGTGATTAGAATCAAAATCCTGCAACAGCGGATATGGGTAATAGGTCTTAATTGGAACAAACAGCTTCCAGATGATATTGAAAGCGAATTTAAGAAGTGGCTTGCAGAAAACATTCATTTGCAGAAAATATCGACAGACAGAAAATACTTTCAAAATATTGATAAGTAAAATAGTGTATTTCCTTACACGTATTCTGCTATGCAAGTCATAACGTATATGGATGCGTAGCATATTTCAGATATATAAATAAGTTTGGTGAAATGAAAACGAGTTTCATTTTATCCAGGACCAGAGGAGCTCCTCTTAAAAGCTTAACATTGCTCATTTATTATTAAATTAAATTATTATTAAATTAAAGCGTAACATTACCCATTATTACATTTTATATGTTTATAATAACGAGTAATTCATCATTTTTGTAAAAGCGAAATTCATCTTTCGATTACTTACGTGCACTTTAAAAACTGCTATCGTCATATTTCCTGAAAATTATCATCATATTTAGTCAAAACAAATTATCGTAATACGAATATTTGTAAATCGGAAAATACATGTAATGCTATTGATGATACATGAAATGTGGTTGGAAAATTTGAATATGAACTTCGAATTAAATATCTATCAGCATTTATATTCTTGCTTGTTTGAAGTCTAGACTTAAACCTAAATTTAATAAAAAAGGAACATAGCGATAATGTGGAACATATAGTTTCATCTTCAGAATCTATAAAATAGTTGCGGAAGCAAGATTTTCACAGATTAATTTTATTTATTTTCTAGTAAAGTGTGCTTTAGATCGCAGTGTTTTATCAGTTTGCATTTAGAGTGGTATTTAGTACCAATGTAGCACTACTATTAGTAGAAGAAAGCGAATAACACAATTATCCCAATATTTCAGTAATAAAATAAAGACTAGCAACAAAGCGCACAATCATTGAGAAACAGAACATATTTTTCCAGATGTTATTTGCGAGTAGACTTTCTGTTATTTCAAATTTTGCTCAGCATACCGTCATCACGCTGTTAATAATCGATCTCGCGTTCTATATCAAAGCACCATTCGGATTTTTCAAAGCGTGAGGGAAACCACATGACCCTAATCTTTCATTGCAGCAACGCAATTACATGCCGCTAGTAATTGATTTACTAATTTCGCTGTTGATGCTTGCAAACAGAATAATTATCTTCGGTCTTTTACGAATGCATTTGATATAATTAATTTCGCTCGCTGACAACCCCCTCTGAATAGGGGCTGATCGAATATGCTGGAAGTGGAAGGTGTTCCACAAGCTGAATACGCCTGCCAGTTGCTTATTGTTGATCTACATTTAATCGTTCGTAGCGAGTCCCTCGAACGCCTAGACCAATCAAGGAACAATAGTGCTCTCGCCAGCCCACTAGACGGAGCTGTTGTCGATGTGGATAAATGATACATCCACAGCACAGTTGTTCAGAAAACGTGAATGCTGAAGAATTGATCGTATGAAAATATTCAAAGGCTGGCGTTTAAGTTAACAACTGCTATAAATTTAGCGTTTCCCTAGATTTGAGAGTTAATTACTATTTTGCAATTTTACGTTAACATTAGAAAATGTATTTCTTACTGATAAACTTCTATTCTGAATGTTAACTTTTGTCTTAAATCTCTATATCGCAAATATGAAAATCAATATTCTGATTTATGAAGTAAATGCATCCATTGAATGCATTGAAGTGTGTTGCATATGCTTTAAAGTGAAAGTGACAGATTTGCAAATTTGTTACTTCTTTTTGTTCGCTGTTTTTCTAGCAATGTTAGTGCATAACTGTCTCAGTGATTAATATTAGATATAAGGATATTATGGTTTAAACATATTTTGTGCAAACAGATGGAATAAATTGCAACGCTTTTTAAAGTATTATATTGCATTAAAATAACAGCTCCTTTCATAAAAAGAATGTTGTGTTATTCAATTAATGTAAAAAATTAAAAACACTCCTTGGATAAATTAAATTCTCAATTAAGTGTTAAACTACTTTACAAGCCCAATTTGAAGCAAAAAATAAATAAATAAACTATTAAATATTTAATCAGTTAATACAGTACGGTATCTTTTGTAGGATGTCATTTTACAGAATTTAATTATTTGATTTATATAATATCTGTTTATATAGATGTACGAAGAAAGATGTACATTTGCATTTGTTTTAGCCATGCCTCATTTACTATGCAGTGACTTATAGTAAAAAACAGTTCTAGGAATAGAAATATGTTATGCTGTGGATATGTTTCATTGAGGAATGATAGTTTACACAGTAATGTTTAATACGGCGTAAGTTAAAAACAAATAAAAAAACAATTTCGTTTATTTACATAATTTTATTATTAACGTTTATTTACGTAATTTTAAATACAATTTCGTTTTTAAATCTCAAAATACATTTTATTCTTTTGGTTTCAATATGCCATTATTTGGGACATGATCAGAGTAATGTTTTAGTATATTATGTTTGAATGGTGTGAGCATATTTTGTGAATTTTCTTTCATTATATATATATATATATATATATATATTGCGGAAATTTCGCTTTATAAAACATTTTTTTACCTTCGTTTTTAACTACATTCATCCTCAGTATAATACTATTAACATTTCAGTATCTGATGTATACTGAGCCAGTATCCGACGGTAAGTGAGCCGGATACGTCGCACAGCTCAATCACATTGTAATGACCACGTGAGGTGCACCTGGACCAGCTGAATGGCTTTAGTCCAAATCACTGTACTATAAAGATTCTTGCTAACAATGAGCTGTAATGTAAATAACAAGGTAAGTAAGGTTACATGATTCGACAATTTTTTTAAGTGCGAGAACACCTGCTACGTCTAGAAAAGTTGAAGAACTGCACTAATTACGTTCCAAATAATAAGTGCAAAGGAAAATAAAATGATGAAATGCTAATACAAAAATGAAAATACAAATTGAAAATACTGAAAAAAAAGATAAGAATAATTACGGGATTGCAGTTTACGTTAAGCTAGCTTATACACGGAGAAACTATAAACAATGAAGGAAAGGGGAAAATTATGTGAATATTTTTAAAAAGCACCTAACGCTGAAAGGCTAGTGAAGAGATACGCAAGGGAACATGATATTTCAGGATTTCACCTTACATATTGCATGGTTTTTGCATCTTATATATTGCAGGGCAGATGCAAAAAGCGGAGCATGGTTCTATATTTTACATAATACTGTTCCTCGTATTATGCCTCAAATAGGCACTTGAAGCTGGAAGAAAAACTATATTTCAGTTTCATCATGCATTACCAATATAAAGCTATATCTCGTGTACGCATGCGCAAAGTTTGCTTTTTTGTACTTATGTTTTATGATAGGTTAAAGTATAAATAACATAATTTCATTTCGAGGAATTTTGAAAAAAAAAAAGAATTCTCATTAATTAAAAATTTAACAAAAATAATAAGGACATTAAAATGTTTTAATTTATATTGTAAAGTGTAATAATGGTTAGGATATTTCAAAATTGTATGGAAAATTACGTATATTGTTACGTAGAAATGTCGTATATTTCCTCAAATATCACTTAGAATTTTACCATTTCTGTTTTTTTAGATATTCACCAGGTCAGCTTTGGTTGATATTTATATTCAAGTAATACAATTTATCATTTTGGCTATAAATTTAATAATAAATTAACCTTCATTTTCAAATAGAGATTATCCAAATCTCAACCAGTCGAACTAATATTAACCTATGAGTATATTAATTCTAATTACTGCACTGTTGAGTAAATTAAATTATCTTAGATAAAAGCCAAGATCAGTGTACAGCCATACTAAGGCAGATGATGTGTCTAACATAGTACAATTTGTTCTTGTTGTAAAAGAATGGACTTGCTTATTCCTTGTTTTATAATGTGTAAGTCTTCCAAAATGTATAGCTTGTGGGAAAAATTTGGAGCAGTTAATTGGAACATGCTTAACACTTAATATACGCAAGTAACCCCCCGATCACACAAGTAACCCCCCCCCTGATCAACGACAAGTATCAACGAGAGCGTCAATTTCGCTACAGCATGAATTGAATGAGAATGAGAATCGCAGAACTAGGAAACAGATAATAAACTCAACTTTGATGTATATGCAAATAAAAGTTGTAACCACGTTCTTCATGCATTTCGAGAACTGCTGATAATATTAAACAAAATTAAATAATAAATAAATAGCATGAAATAAAGATTAAAACGAAGGTGAAGAAACTAATTTATTGTTTTATTTTACAACAAAACTCAAATGTACGTCAACAAAACCCTCACTGCACGCAATCTTCAAGGTAAAAACATTGGTAAACTTGTAAAGACTAGGTATTTTTTGGAAGTGAGCAAGATGAAAAAACGAGCAATCGCCTTCGTCGGGAATCGAACCACAAGCCTCTGAAATACTAGCCCAGTGTGCTGACCACTACACCACGAAGACACGCTAGGAAGGCGGCATAAATACCTTATGAGCTTACTAAAAATTATGAAACATTGATCAGCTGAGTGCATCCACGACACACAAATTTTTTCTCTTCTCCTTTTCTTATATAAGATACATATTCCACCTATAATTAAACGGGCTTTACTCGCCTTGATCTTTGAACACTGTATATTGTAACTAGAATAACCAAAGTCTGCCAATGTGTAACTGAAATGTTAATGTGTCTGGTTAATAAATGCGAATTTCCCAGCAAACGTACACACTCAGACTGCATTGCTGTATAACTGCATTGCTGTTAGATTAGATTCTTCTAATACATAGTTATTAGATTCTTGACAAAAGTTATGAGATATTTTGCCATAAAATGGGCATGTTCAGAAATATCTATTAGTGAACTAAGTAAGCCATATGGGGAAATACATAAGAGGTTTATTTTGTTACGATGAATTAAATTAGAAAGCGTTTTTTACTCGAACATGCTTGAAACAATTTTTATAAATCTTAATTGATTTCTTCTGTAACTAGTCACAGTGGCCTTAAATGCGATTTAATCGTAATTACGATTAAGACAGCTTTTCGAACTCATTTCGTAATGTGTTAAAGATGACAAGATAAATTGATTTACGAAATCGTCCTTCACCTTTGAAAGTCGAACGGAGGTTAATCATTTGATTTCGCCACTGGCAAGGACAATTCTGCAAATCAATATGAACGAAAGAAATAATTTTCATGATATAAATCTCTACTTAATAGATTTTTGTTTTCCTTTTTTGTGTAGTAATTATCTATTAGCCCAAATACAAAATGATGTTCCTTATTTTAAAAGGTACGGAGTAAACTTAAAAATCTCCATACGTTTTCTAAGAGTATATAATGTTCCTAACTACCTCGTCTATGCTAAATGTAGAGGAACCCAGTGAACAGTGTAGCGACTTATAGCTGAGTTCAAGAATTTAAAAACAAAGTCCAGAGTGTTAAAATATCCATTTATTCACTAAAAGTCATATTAACAGTCGGTTACTCTCAGGGAGTACAGGGAAGACTTCACTCGGGCTTCAAATCAAGATAAGTAAAATAAGAAACTAATCTAATATTAAACTAAACTGACTCAGTCGAAGCTAGACACAAATACCAGTAGCTAGACACAATACCGTAAGGCCAGTTTACAACTGTCCGAGCACTCCGCAGCGAGCCCCTCTCTAGGACTACGTTGACGTTTTATTGTTTATGAGAATTCCCATTTGGGAAAATTAGCCATATGACGAAAACTTAAAGAGATATTTTATTTTAAATACGTGATTTTTGATATCATTTTCAGTTTGTCTTGAGGGGTTGGTTAATAAATAAATTAAAATAATTCGATGCTGTAATTTTTTCCCACTAAATGTGTTTCAATGAAATATTTTTCTTATTTACTAGCGTGTAATAGCTTTTAATTTCTAATTTCGTTATAAATGGTACAAAGAATGAACTTTCATACAAATAATTTATCATTTCAGAAGATTTAAAAGTACGTCATTGATAGCCTCATGCAGTTTAATTACATTTGAATTCTAATCTAATAAACTAGGATTACTCAGACTTTTGATATTGCTACACCAGGAAGAAAAACAAACAGCGGAATATTATTTACTGCACATATACACTATAATTGTTAGAAAGACATTATTATTATATTCGTAGGTAGTTTCGGGTACATAGCTAGCACAATCAGTACACAGAACTATTTCTTCAAGTATTGATTCAGTACAGCAGCAAATGCTGTAATCCAGTTGGCCATCGAATCGAAATGAGCTTAGTTTGTCAAATACAGTTACTTCATTCCATTGCGGCTTCAGCTCTCTGTTAGGCTTCATCAACCGTAATGACTGGGGAACGGCGGCATGTTTGTCTCTCAGCAACCTAATGACCAGGTGTACTCAATAGGTAAGAAATCTGGAGAAAATACTGGTTAGAGTAACAGTTAGTAGTTGGCCCTTAACATAACTTAGCCGGCGACCGGCGATTATCAACAGGCACTAACAATACGACCGAACGAAGTAGGTTTATCAGGTTCAGTATAACTCCTTACTTGCTTGGGGAACATTCAATGACCTGACTCGGAACAGGGAGCTTACTAAAGCTATGTTCAATAAATGTGGGTAAGTAGACAAGATACACAGGAAGGGTATACAAAACCCTTTATTTTTCTCTCTTTACAAAAATTTCCGGACTTCGGAATACAGAGACCAACCATTTGTGGTCTAAACGTAAGAATATAAAAATATTAACTAAATTCTAACTAAACTAACTTTGGATTAATAAACAAGTGTCTACTCGAAGATTGGGCGTATATTAACAGAAAGGCCGTATGTAGTACAGAGAACTGTTAACACTACGATACGTTTAAAATTTATCAAGAGGATTAAACCTCTGGCCTTGAAGGCAACCAGCAACCGAATAAACCTGCTAAGGCAAGCGGCCTGCTTCTACTAACTCCTTCCTCTCTCTTGCTTGGCAAAAAGCCACAACTTAAGTACTTGGCGTTCGCAAGACAAATTTGCATAAATAATTTAAAGCTTTTAATTCTGGCCGGAAGTAGAAAATAAGAAGTGATAGTAAAGATTTAAAATAAAATAAACGTTAGTAAAACTTAAGATCCTTACAGGTTTAGTAACAAAACAGCCTCACGGCAAACACATGCCACTAAGTACCCCTAAGCTCGCCTATTGAAGTAAGCTGTACCTTCATTAATTACATGTTCTACCACATTTACATGCAACGAGATACTAAAAACTCATTTTGGTAGGGAGTTGCGAGGAAAACAGGAATTTAAAGCAAAGGATTTCAAAATTAAAAATAACTCTTATATAATTAAAATACATCTTACGAATAATTCGAAACTCTTGAAATTTTAATATCACAAATAAAAGCAAACTGCATCGAATAGCATTATGCAAAGCAGTGGCGCTGCCAGGGTTTCACGTAAATACTATCGGCTTTTGACCAGCGTAAGGAGTCACTGTTTAGGACTAAAGAGCCTAAACAATGTTTTCATTGTTAGGAGTTTGTTTTCCCTGTTTTTTCACGGTTTAGGAAGAAATAGCTATTCAGTGAAAGACAATATATTACAAATAACAAGAAACAGAAAATGCATAAAAATAAGTGTTTACATTTTTGTGCCGAACTGCGTTATAGCGCCATAAGCTGATCAGAAGCAGGTCAACGGCAGCCTGACTTTGCAAGTTAGCTAAATGTTCACCTTCCTATATTACGCCGGTTGTAAAACTAATTTCTAACATCTGGTTCAGCTTTTCGAATACCTAATAAAATTAGCCATCAGTTACCACTCTCTAAAGATGATCGGTATTTGAAACTCCGTGCATGACGCAACAGAACTGCAACTCCATCTCAGTTTATATTGAAGCTGTCTACTACAAGAAGCACAACGTTATCATCAAATTTCCATTTGTTGCTTAAATTTTAGAAGCCAGAGTATAAACCTTATATGGATAGCCATACAGACATATGTTTCCGGTCAAAATTATAATTTAGACAAAGGAAGTTTAACTGAGAGTTCAGAGGCAATCACTGAACACAGAAAGAGTGTTATTTTAAATATTGCTTATAAACAATATACTTTTTAAGATAGACTTTTCAGATAGCTTCACTACAAAATAAGATCAAACACAGAACTGCTCTGCAAGATGCAAATTTTGTTTTGTTTCGGTTCCTTAATGAATTACTTGTAATAAAAGACACTTTCTGAAAAGAAAGATTTCCTAAAATTAAAGATCTAGATATGGTTGGTTCTAAAGGGTGGAGTGCTCTTTCACGGGAAGTTTGATGATTTTAATATGATCCATTCAGCATTTAATAGAAAATACATTGCCTTAAGGTTATAGGCTATCCAAATAGCTGCACAGGCAACATTCATTGGCCTGCCAACTAAGCGGTCCACTTCACTCAGATTTTTGTCTGTTCAATTATATTAAACATAAGTTTTATAGTGTGGAATCACCATTATTTAATAAAATGCTTTTTTGTCCAAATCAAATATTCCCAACGGAGTCGGTATTGGTCCCCTGGGGATGGATGAAATTTTAAAAGCGGTTAATGATTATCAAGGGGTCGATAGTATTTCATTAATTGCAAATGTTCGAACACAGGTCTTATTCAGGCTAAGATTTGAAATTTATAATTCGTCGGAGAGAAACATCTGAAAATAAAAGTAGTGACCGAACCAACATAGTGACTTTTCTCTTTTCTTACCTAATGGAAGCAGGTTTTAGTCAAGGCAATAGTTTACTACAGGAAGCAAGAAACAGCTTGAATATTTTTGAACGTCATGACTTAAGGATTAAAGTAAGTATAAAATTAAGGAATCTTAAAATATGCACAAAACATATAATTTAAATATATGCAATTTTCGGCAGTTAGAATGTTTGACGACTTGTGTACATTTACACAATCAAAAGTAATAATAATACAAACAATAATAAAGCGTAATCTAGTAAACCATTTTTCAAAACATTTTTTTTTTCATTTTCTTACTTAATTATTATTTTAAAATTATTTACGTGCTGTTTTTTGCATTTTAATTGTACTGATTGCTGTATATTATACAGGAAAATATATGAGTCGATGAAGAAAACGATTCTTTTAAAAGAAATTAATGCACGAAAATCGATAGTAATCCCTGTTCTAAATCATATCTATCAACCTGTACATGCCAATTATTATATAACCCAGTTTCAAGTTATAAAACACCGCAAAATATTTATCGTTATCGTAGGTAAAAACTGCCTTCCGTTCGCGCAAGTGTTACCCTTGATTTCCTAATACCAGTTTCTTAGAAAACATTTATTTTAGCTTTTTAACATGAAAATGGAATACTTAGACTTTACATATACATTTTTCTTAAATATCAAGATACATATTTGTTGTGTATGTATCAAATCTCTTTTGTTAAAAGAGGAAAACGAAGGAACTAAGAAGTGACTGGAATTCATAAACACACGAAGGCGGATTTATGAAAAAAGAATATATATATGTATTTCATGTATCTTATGAGAAATAATCTCTCATATACATAGAAAAAAGAAATGCATATAAAAAAGATTACTTTCCCCATTCTTCATAAATTAATTTCTCAAGTTACTTCCCAGGGAGCAATAACTAATTTATAATAGTGTTTTATCACTGTTACTGTCAGTATTTTATAACAATGTATCAAATTGCATGTAATAACATATTTGTTTATTTAATTTTATTTGATACTAGATTTTTGATGAATATTCTCTTCTGTAATATATTCCACACACTTCAGACATCAGAAATCATACCTTATGCAAGTCTTATATACATACATAATATTAGATACAAGAAATAGGATCCAATACTATGCATGTATATAAGACGAGGTTTTGTATACATATTTAAGCTATAGTATCATTCTGGCCATGTCAACATACAGCATTCAGTGAGAAAAGACGAGAATGTGAGTGGTTGCGTTTAGAATCCCTCATATATGTGCATACCCATCATATGTGATTGGATGCCTTTAGAAATGGACAATATGCGACAGTTCTAGAATTCAACTCTGATTAAATGTAAGGATTTATGCTGTAGGCACGAATATATTAAATTCTGTTCAGAGCATATTGCAGAATGTTTTCATGGATTTTAGAGGCGTCAGGGTTCCGAGAAAATTTTAAAATCGTTGAAATTACGAAATGCAAAGAGAAAAATATTTCACGTCACTAATAAAAGCGGTATAAGATATTTAATAGTTTTATTTTTACAAATGCAAATGCTTTAAGGAAAATAAAGTTTGTTTTAAATTTCTGTTATAAAATTGGGTCTGTTATGAAATCGGAGTTTATTTTAAGTTTATGTTATGCAATAAATCTCATTAATTATATGACAGAAATCTTTTAAAAGCCTACACATCATTTTAGCAGTTTTAGAGCCTGTAAATGATTGCTCTTAATCTGCTTTCAGCAAAGAATTATTTGATATTTTTTTCTTGTGTGCTTTTCGTTAGCCTAAAATAAATAATTAACTGCATATAATTAATTATATATAATCAATATATACCTTTTTGTTATAAGGATAATATAATTTATGAAAAGAACACACACAACTTAAGAAAAAGGCCACAAACCGTGAAAAAATGCCGCGAGTTCTTATAATAAATTACGCAGTTTAGTAAATTATGAAATAACAATTCTTTGTATTACTAAAAGATGTAACATGATACTGAATTAAAATTAAGTTCCTTTTCTTCGCAACATGCTAGCAATTTTCTATCTGTAGGTGGTTATCCTGTGTAGAAAACAATTTAATTTTTCCGAAACAAATACATTTTTGCAAGTTTTAATAATAAAACTTGCAAACATAATGAAAGAATGGTCAAAAATGAATAAAAATTGATTAAAAAAATCTGAACGATTTCCGACTTCATATTACGCCCAAATGAGGGCTTTTATAAGTTTTGTGTGTCACCTTTATTGATTAAATATCATCTTCTTGGCTCTTAAACTGCATAAAAATCAATTCAGAAGCAATATCACAAAATATTAAAAACAGCATATCCTTAAAATTTCCGGCAGAGAGTCTTGCGTGATGGAGATAAAAATTTTTGTTTCTTTAGTACAGTGTTGCCACTGCAAAGCTAAACTGACACAAACGTGAAAAAGAGAAGAATATGGGAATTGAGGGTATTAGCATCTCTAGTACTAATAAACCATCTCAATTTTTAGGTAAAATTAATGTATTTTGTCTCATGCATTGTTCAGATTTTCTATGACTGCTATTATACCTCTCTGATTATTGTTTTAAATCCTTAAACATATTACAACAATATTAAAAATAATTTTAATATTATTTCTTCAATTAAGTCTAAATCAAAGTGCTCGTTAAAGACTCAAATAACCGTTATCAGAATAAAGAAAAATGAAAATGGTTTAATGGCAAAATATAATCAAATACAGGGCTTAATGGAACCATACATTTTCTCTGGAAACTGATGTAACAAACGTAGTTTGTGTCTTCATGAAATATAACAAACAAGCTAATTATCGGACTTAATAAAAATAGTAAAAAAATAGCTACTTTGTTAAGATTTATTCCCGCCAATAATAACTATTCGATTCTTATTGTTAAGAGGTATAATAAATAAAGAATGTAATTACAGTTTACATAAACAATGATGAAAAAGTAATAGGAAATACAAACTCATTAAGAAAACAAGATGATCTCCGCTAATTACTTAATTAGAAAAGAACGCTTCACTCGCTCCTTAATAGTACGAAGCGGCTGTTAATGATCCCAAAGTCGTTTAAGCAGTAGCTAATTGCAAAAATTTTCAAAGCTCCGGAAGATTCCTTTATGGAATTGTTGCCTGTTCGTTCAACAAATATTTTATTTCTTTGAATAAAGAATTTAAACTCCACTTCATAGTTAAGAATATTTTGATGCATTAAACAACTGCTATTGGTGGGAATATAGTCTATCAAGATTAAATAAATAAGAAAGAAACAATAATCTGAAAGATTTCAGATTTTAAATTACGTCTAAAGGTGCGTTTCTTTAACGATTTGTGTGTTACCTTCATTTATTAAATATCATGTTCTTGCACTTAAACCATAAAATTCAGTTCAATAGCAATGTCGCAAAATAATTTTAAAATAAGCATATCTTTAAAACTTCCGATACACAGTTCCGCGCGCTGAAGATAAAAAAGTATTTTTTCTCCGTAGAATGTTGCCACTGCTCGCTTTCAAATCGTTGAGTTTGTTACTCAAAACTTCGTTAAAGTTTAGAAAATATGAAATGGATAATAAAACAAATTCCAAATTTCAAATTTGGTCTTTCGCATGCCCATATTCGTAGGAGGACTAGGTCATACAAAATTCGATGGCTCTACGTACCGTTGGTTTTATCACAATGCAAGAAACATACATACATTTATGCATATTTTTCATTTTTTAATTCCTTCAAATATAATGCAGGACTCTAACACTTGGTGGCAACAGTTTTAAAATTGAAACGGAGATTTATAGTGATTCAACGCAAAATCGCAAAACGAAAACAATAGTCCTTCAGGGACAAAGCCTCTTTCGACTAATAATAGGTCCGAAGAAGTTTAAGATAATTATTTCGAAAATTAACGTTCAGAGCTGTAGCAGAGGAAAAAAAAATATTTTGTTTTTTTTTTTCAAAATCATAGTAATTAAAATTAGAACTTCGGATTAATCTTAAAACCTCAGCAAGCAAGTTACATAAGTCTGTGATTGATAAGAACCGATTGTAGTTTACAGCTAAAATTATAGCTCCCCTTTTCAGAAAACTTCAGTAATTGAGCAGTACTCCGTTTATCAACAGTTTGGAAAGGTTTCGAGCAAATTAGATTTTGGCTCCCTTCAGTGACATTATATTCTTATAAAAAATTACGCAGTTAAGTAAATTATGAAATCACTAATCTTTATATTTCTAAACGGTATAACACGATACTGAATTAAAATTAAATTTCTTTTCTTCTCTGTTAACATTTTTCGATATTACAAAACTCTTTAAGCCTTCCGAAAGAAATTCATTTTTGTAAGTTTTGATAATAAAATTTGCAAAATTGAATGAAATCTTAAAAACTCAGCTGAGATTTTGATAAAAAAATAGCAACAATAATAATAAAAAAAAACTTAATCTGATATTTTCTATCACGTATTTAAAAGAAAAGATATATTAGACTGAAACTTTGTTAAGGTTCATTAATCCTTTATATATATATATATATAGAGAGAGAGAGAGAGAGAAATATTTAAAATCATGAAGGTTAATAATATAATCAGGATAGACATGCAATTAAAATATTTAAATCAGTAAAAGTGGTTAACTTACTAACAGGAAGAATATAAACCAAAATTACAGACAAATAATAACTTAATAAAATAATAAAATCTTGACACTTCTTGGATATGTTTTAAGGAGCAGCCAGAATTTTCCAAAGATTCATTTTTGAGAATTATATTCTAATAATTACTTAAATATTTCCTGAAATAAATCAAAAGAAAGGTGTAAAAAATAAACAAATTGAAACTAATTTAAAATGACACTGTAAGGCTATTAATTTTTTTAATATTGTATGGACATTTAGGAATATTATTAAGCAATTTATTTAAGAAATAAACAAATTACTTTAGATTTATTTACTTTAAGTACTCATGATTTGATTTATTTTGATAATCATTCTAATGTAATTCACAAACTCAACTCTGTTAAAAACGTTCCGTCTGCTCCTTGATAAAGACAAAAAATGTTGAAATATTTGTTATTAGTCCCAAGGGACAATTTGCCCTGAAGTACTATTAATTTCGTTTTGGCATTTTGCGTCAAAAACTTTAAAAGGCTGTATCACTTTTTAAATCGTTGCCACCACACATTATCGCTTCTTCTTATACTTAAAAAAATTAAATAATGAAGATTCTGCATAAATGCATGTATATTTCTCGCATTGCGATAAAAAATGGCACCTAGAGCATCAAAAATACTTCTCTATAGAATATTAGATGTGGAAAGCTAATTTTTGATCGATTGGTTCAATTTAATTGTTACTTCAAAGAATTTTTAAACGATTAAAAAAGCGAGGAATGGCAACACTTACGAAAAAAGGACATTTTCATCGGTATGTATAAAATTTTTGCGATATTGCTGTTGAACTGCATTTTATAGTTTGAGAACGTAGAACATTATATTTAATAAATAACGGTAACACACAAAACGTTAAAAAAGGTCCTTTTGGACGAAATTTAAAATCTGAAACCTTTCAGATTTTATTTTATATGTTAAATTTGTTATTTTATGTTTGTTTCTTTTGAATCGTTTCAGTTTTGATTTGTATTCTTCTCGTTAGTGAATTTATCTCTTTTAGTGATTTAATTATTCCAATTATTTCTTGATTATTTAATTAATTTCACAGTACACATCTCGACTTTTGTAAATAGTCTTAATTATGAAATTCCTAAACTCTTAAACATTTGTAAATATAAGAAACTGCCATGCAACTGTAACTGTAACTGAAATGGTGTAACTAGCTAAGAACACGGACGAATACAGACGTGCAATTTTGTATCAATTTTTTTTTTTTTTCTTTTCTTTCACTATCACTTTTAATGTCTTATCACATAACTTTAAAAAACACTGTCGTTTAGTAATAGCTCGATGAGTATTAGCGATGTTATTCCCATACACAAGTTTAAACAGACATTTTATATAGCATGTGAAATTAACATATTAGGCTGATGCAAATTCACATCAGATACGCATATACTTAGGAAGCATAACTCTCCTTAAGATACGAACCAAGATTTAAGACAGAATAGTTCTCATATATATATTTTTCAAGGCATTGTAATGTGATATAATGATATGCGATTTGATAGTTATGAGGTAATATAAATTTATAGACTGCACACACATGAAGTGTCTATTCAAACTATAATACTTTTTCATTTCCCTTCTTTCGGTGGTTCAGTTTCGGCAAAAGTAGTTTTCAGTAAATCAAAATATTAATACAAATTTCATTTTCTTCTAAGGAATATAAAAAATCTACATTAATTACATTTAAATTCTAGGTTTTTTTATATCTTGTAAAATACATGTAACTAGTTTCGAATTAATTTGTGCTCTATTTGTTACTAATTATCCATAAGGTTCATATTTCCAACAAGATAATCTTGTTTTAATTCCATTTTTATCCATAAAACCGCATATTTTAGTCAATTAAATAAAGCACAGATTTCAAAAGTAATTTGTTACAGTTAATACATTTCCAGCTTCAGCATCCTATATAACTCGTATTTGTTTTCAATCCTTTTTATTTCCTTGTACGAAGTAAAGGAAGTATTGTAATCGCGAAAAATTTCGGTTTTCAGATTTCAACAGAATACAACTCTCTTCTGACGTCTCTATATGTAACTTAAGAATAACTTAAGAATGGTTCGACGCAAAATGCCAAAATTTGGTATTTTGGACTTTTGCGTACTTTCGGCGAGACATCTGTACACACGAATATATCTCGTGTAACTCAAAAACGACTAGGCATAGAAATGTTGAAATTTTGTATATGAGACTGGCTATAACATCTAGCTGTTCACCTCTCTTTTTTATTCCAATTGGCAGCGCCAAACGTCCACTATGAATTCGAAGATCCTATGTCAAATTAATTTGAAATAAGTTTAAATGAAGTGCAGCAGAACAATGTATATAATTTATTAAGTGCACAGGGACGTCACGTGTTGTTCATATCAGATTTTGGTTTCCTTTCCATATAAATTCGTAACGTTAATATTGATTTTTTGTTTCATACTATGAAACGATGCACGTAGCGTATTACAACTTAATTTTAAAAATCTGACTTTCATGTATGTTAAATTATAGTATATTATCTAATATAAACAGGAGATTTTACTTGTTATTTAATCTAAATTTTACTTCTGTTTCGTTTAATTTGGCATTATACAAAATGCTATTTAATATTTAATCAAAATCCTCCAACATACATCTAATTTTATATTACTTATAGAAGGAAATCATATTTACAGATTTCATGCATAACTGTAGTCAATATCTTCACATTATAGCAGTATTACCCTTTCTTTATCCATCGAGAAATATATCAGTTTGTGGAGTTTTTCTAAAACCTTATTTCAAAAGAAGCTAGAATTTTTGCAAAATTTTCCAACAAAAACTCTGCATAAAAAATCACTTATTTACTCTCGGCTGTATCAAATTGATCAACTTGAAGTCTTTGCTTCGAGATATGTAGCAGAGAGAAGCAAGCGTTACTTCTGATCTCTATGTGTTTGAGTTGTTAAATTTTTCAGAGCTCCTTTCCGGGGATGTATAAAATGTTTCATCTGACTTTCGGTAGTTTCTAAGTCAATATTAGGATTTCGCTGCTTGAATTTTTGTCCTTGTTGTTTTGTACTTCGTTTCTTCTTCCTTTCACATCCTTCAATGGTTGACTTTCGTTGCTCCGTTCCCTTTGCTACTTAAACGTATTTTTTAGCTTTTCCCGTAGCTATTCTCACATCATCGGTATAGAGCCTGACACTAACTCATATTGATTAGGAAGGCAAATATTTAATTTTGCTTCATATATTGGCCTCCCAGACGGGAAAGTGGTAGTGGCGCGGCGCTGACTGCTGTAGCAAAGAGCCTGGGCTCGGATCTAGGAAAAGGTAATGATGTTTGAATATATATAGTGGCTCCTTTTCATGGATGCACCACTCAATATACGGCGAGCCGGAAGTCCACTCCAGAGGTTCGTGGTAGGGGAAGAGGATTATCAAACACTCGGAACCGTCTGATGAGGTATTCTTCAAAATAGGGGCGGAACTGGAGAAAGTCGCGGTCGGTCACCTGTATGGTGCTCCATGTTCTTTCCAACGACAGATGCGTGCCACCGTAAAATTTGTTGTCTTGGTTTGACAAATTAGATTAGTCACAGTAACAACTTCTTATTTATACAGGTTATGATTAAACAATGAAGAATGCAATGTAAATAAATATTATGTTAGATAAACGAATGACGAGTTCTTATGAACACTCGTTACAGGTAGCATTATTGGACGTATCTCGTAAGCCTTTTGTTCTGTTTTAAACAGATGCAAAAAATATTCAAGAGAGTCACATTTTCGAACTGTACTGGATGCTTATGAAAATCTGAAAAGTAAACCATAAAAATCAAAATTAAAATAAAAAAATTAAATTAAATAAACCATTTAAGTAAGTCATAAAATAATTTGAAAGAAAGGAAGTTATTAGAAAGATATAATTAATTAACATCTTTTGTTGCTCCTTGGAAAAGACCAAGGAATTTTCAATAATAATTTGCTTTTTATATTTGAATTTGATTTGTCATATATTTTATTTTACGTATAATGTTTCCTGCATATATATCCATGTGTGTGTAATATAATCCCATTATAAAAAGTATGAGCTCTTAGCTTAGTTTATTCAGTTTTTATCCTAAAGAACTCATTATTTTAATAGTATATTATTCTCAAATATTACTAACAATTTAGTTTGAAAATAAGATATATCCTTATTAATAATTCTAACATTATTATTACCTAATACTGTATATTTTGAGTTTATGCTTAACTTCATTCGGTATAGAATCAGATTAAAGTAAATAGTGGACAATTATTCTTGCTCTTGAAATAGGCCGTAACTGCATTTTGGATAAATGCCAGTTTCCGTTGAAAGGAATATTTAAACATCAGATTGATTTTTATGTTAACACGTCCGAAATAGTGATTAATTTAAGGTCGGATGTGTTCACTAGCTTTGTGATTAACAGAAGTTAGTATTATGTGTAACAGATAGCATAAACAAAGCTAAAATTCCTACAGGCTAGGTTCAAATGACTAGATTAAGTATACATCTCGAATAAGAATCAGGAGATTTAACACTGCTCAGTTTCCGCTATAATTGGTATTTCATTTATAAACATCTCTAGCAAAGAAAGTTTTTTAATCTTGATAATTCAATATTTCTGAAAACTTATACATAAAATCTAATAATCTAAAGCATTGCACGATTATAAGATCTGAAATGCTGTCACAGGGTAGGTCAATATTTTTGCAGAACATTATGCGTCCACTTATGAATGTCGCATGTGGATACCAATATATTTGTCTTCATTGTGTTTAATTTTTAAGGAATTCATACAAAATAATAGCATTATATATACCGGCTGGACGCATGAACACGTTGAGTCGCGCTTACTTAATCTGTAAGGATCTTAAGTTTTACTAACGTTTATTTTATTTTAAATCTTTACTATCACTTCTTATTTTCTACTTCCGGCCAGAATTAAAAGCGTTAACTTATTTATGCAAATTTGTCTGGCGAACGCCAAGTACTTAAATTGTGGCTTTTTGTCAAGCGAGAGAGAGGAAGCAGTTAGTCGAAGCAGGCCGCTTACCTTAGAAGTTTTACTCAGTTGCTGGTTGCCTTCCAGGCCAGAGGTTTAATCCTCTTGATAATTTTAAACGTATTGTAGTGTTAACAGTTCTCTGTACTACATACGGCTTCCTGTTAATATAAGGCCAATCTTCCACGTTTATTATTTCAAAGTTAAGTTAGCGTTTAGTTATATTTTTTATATTCTTACGTTTAGACCACAAGTAGTGGGTCTTTGTATTCCGAAGTACGGAAATTATTGTAAAGAGAGAAAAATAAAGGGTTTTGTATACCCTTCTTGTGTATCCTGTCTACTTCCCACAGTTATTGAACATAGCTTTAGTAAGCTCTCTGTTCCGAGTCAGGTCCTTGCATGTTCCCAAAGAAAGTAAGACGGAACATTGAACCTGATAAATCAAACTGAAAATTTGGGCCTATTAAGTTCAATTGAATCCCTAAAAAAGCATTCTAACTTCCAGCCATAGTAACATGTTTATTATAAGCCATTTTCTGATACTACGCGGTCAAAATAAGGCACTGTATAAAATGCGTTAAAAATAACTTTGCTAATGCCTTTATGCAAAATTATCATTTATTATGCCTGAAAAGGCTTGTTCTTTAATTGCTTTGAAGAAAAATGCATTCTGTTCTCAAACAGAGTGTGTCATTTATGGGTACAGTCGATAAATTTAGAACTATAGTTCCTAAACGCAGAGTTATTTCCTAAAAGTAGAAATAACGGTTTCTAAATATGACAGTAAAATATGGGTATACCTCTTTTCCATATATATTACACTTAACTCCATTTTCACAGTACTTGAGCACTGAATATTCCTTATTTTATAAGACAATGAATTCTACAGCATTAATAATGTACAGATATCCAGGGGTAGTTCATAAAAACATTTTAAGGATTGCTAAAATATTAAAGTTTAAATTAATGGAGAAATTTATTAATGGATCCTACCCATAAATTGTTGCATGTACTATATCACTTGAAGTTTTAGCTGAAGTTTATGCTGTTGCCTTAAAAACCGTTTTTTTCATGCAAGATGCAAATGAACGTTTCCCAAACAGAAATAAATTTCGTAATTTATAGTTACTGGTTTGCCATATATCTACTTTAGAATATGAAAACTTCAATCTCAAGGAACATATGAAACGAGGAAGCACTTTGAACATTCCTATGCGACTTAAGTTATGTTTTGCGATGATTACTGTACAAGTAGGAAAACATTTCAGAGTTCCCCCTTGGGTAGTTTATTGTACTGAGATCTATACTCTGACAGTCTCGGGTTATTGGTTTATTGTAGCCTTTGGGAATGGGATAAGGCCCATTCGTGCATCTCTCTCGCATAAATACAGAGAAATCGGTATAAAAATCCTCGTCTGGCAGATAGCAGATTTGACGATCAGTCTAATTCTATTTTCACATGTTCAACAACATTCGTGGTATGTGGAGGGGCGCGCTCAGGAATTGAGGGATCCAGGCATGGGTATTCTGTTGTTTTACCACCTCTGAGTCCTGCTGAGCTCTGAGTCCTCTGCCCAATATGGAGAGCGTCAAACAGATCAGTAGGTAGGGATATCTCATTAACGCTCGTAATACGTATATGGTGTTTATTGAAGAAGTCAAACAACAAGAATCAGCTTTATATTTCTAAATTTTGCAGAACTAATTTCAATGGTTTAACTACAGTCCTACAAAAATTACAAATATAACTCTTATTGTTCGACTTTTACAATAATCATTATTCGGCGTGTTATTTTACATTAAAGGATATAATGTACTTTACTTACTATAATATTACTATATATTAAAATGTTGACTTGATTATTTAGAACTCGATGTAATGAGATACAATATCAACAGGAAGACAGCCTGAAGTATGCATAGCGATGCATTCAAGCCAGAGATTATTTAAAGACCTTTTATCAAAGGATGTGGAACTAAAATGCTGTGGTGATAATTTGTTATTTGTAAATTATGCCCAATAGACAGGAAAATTTATCAAGCCTTCAGAAAAATGTTTGACAGTATTATGATTCTCATTGGCCAAAATCTAATTTATTGGCAAATTCTAAATTTACCACGTTGGCAGTTTCGGGGTTTCACATTCAGTTCATGAATGATGCAAAAGATTTAAAAAATTAAAGATAGCCACTTTATCAGATACTTTAAATGCATATAAATATAACACTGAGTCAGCAAATTTAGACTCTCCCGTTTTGAGACAAATTTCTACAGGATATATAGCCAAAATATTTATATATCATTATCTTCTAACAATTAATTATTCAATATACGCAACGAAAAAATAGTAAAAGAAAGAAATCTGAAAAGTTTCAAATTTTAAGTTACGTCCAAAGAGGCTTTTTTTAACGTTTTGTATGTTACCTTTATTTATTAAATATTATCTTATAGGTACTCAAACTATAAAATTCAGTTCACCAGTAATATCGCAAGTTAATTTTAAAATGAGCTTATCTTTAAATTTCCGATACAGAGTCTCGCCCGCTAGAAATAAAAATGTTTTTTATCCTACAGTGTTGCCATTGCTCGCTTTAAAATCGTTTGGTTTTTTAATCAAAAATTTCTTGAAGTTGAAATTTGTTGAAAAATTGAAATTGATAATAAAACAAATTTCAATTTCAAATTAGGGCTCCCGCATGCTCATATTCTATGGAAGATTACGTTATTTAAATTGTGATGGTATTAGGTACCGTTGTTTAATCACAATGCGAGAACCATACATACATTTATGCAGAATCTTCATTATTTAATTTCTTTAAATACAAGACATGGTGATAATATACGGTGGTAACGATTTGAAAAGTAATACATACTTTTAAATGTTTCAACGCAAAATGCCAAAACGAAATTAATAATCTTTCAGGGCAAATTTCCGCTTTGGACTAAAACTTTTCTTTCAATAAAAAATGCTATGTGAGTACTGAAGGCAGGTAGCGCTTCTAAATCCATACAATAATAAATACATTATTATATACAATAATTAATACATACATTGCGTTATACCTACTGCATTGTTGAACTCGAAAGTTATTTATTACAATTACGAAAAGCTTTTTACATATATATATATAATTCATGGATAGCACAGAACAGTTATTGTAATGAAGTATAGTCCTGGTGACGTGAGGATCCTGTTAACAAGGGTCTCTCTAGTTGAGAGTTAAAGAGCATTCTGGCATGTTGTTTCCATTGGAAAAAATCTGCAGATTGAATTCGCGACGACTCCTTAATTTTTCAGTTGAATTTTATATCCTCTGATTCGTATATGAAACGATATGAAAGGACTAGAACTCGATATTATTTTTCATTATATAAGAGATTTGCTTCGATAATTTCGGATGAAAAATATTCCTTTCCAAATTTTTATACACTGTTACTATAAAAAAGATGAAGATTAGATGCGAGTGCCAACTGCATTTAAAGGAAACAACCTTTATCTCATTTATTTGCTTTTTTTTAATAAAATAAATAATTGGTTGCATCTATATTCATATGTGCATTTCTAGTAAAACTTACTTTTCTCTTGTTATTGAGTATATAAACCGCTTCGTTTATGGTTTGAAGCTTTGAAAATTCTAGCTCCTATTTCTCAAAGAAATTTAGACATAAAAACTGAAAGCTAAATTAGTTTTATAGATGACTTTCCCTGCATTGAAACCTTTCCTTCCCTCCTGCTGATATGAATATTTAGCATCTAAAAGCGAAAGTGCATTCAGTTTATAGCGCTAATACTTTCTTTAAAGTGGAAATGACCATCACGAAAGTTCTAAGATATATATGGTGATTTTCTCTTGATCATTTATTCGCTATTTTCTTCAGTCACGTACTCTTGCATATTTATGCGTCGAATTCACATTATTTTCGCATTCAGCGCTGCACTCTATATGGTTCTTTCATGGCTCACTAAATTTACATGGCACTGGTTTGAACGTTATGTTAATCATCAACCAATGCTAAGGTTATGATGTGTAGCAATGGACATTTGTTTACTGCATTTGTTCTCTATTAATTATCTTTCTTTGATTAGCGTAAACTGTATGTTAGTTCTGTTTCAAAACATAACCTGATTTTAGAGTAAATGGATGATAACCGTAAATGTGTTTTAGATTATGCTTTTTACTTGCAAAATAGTGGTTAAGAAATGACTGGTAATGCACATCGAATGAAATAGCTGAAATTTAGCCAGCAGTTGATCAGAACACACACAAACATTTGCTACGATATTTAAATTACCTAATCGTGATGGCATTAGACAGACAATTTAAAATGCATCATCTGAGCAAGCAGTGAATATACCTTTGTTTATGTCTTTTTTCCCGGAAGATAGTAGCTTAGTTATGGCACCTAACGGGTATTAGTGTCAATAACTGAAGGTTTTGTAACCTTCATTAGAAAACGTTGCACTATTTACCAACATGTTTAAAGTACGTACTAGCTCAAATGGCATTAGATGGACTTAGAAATGCATCACCCAATGTCACATTAAATTCTTTTTTTACCTAGCAGTATAGCAGTTAAGGATCTGCTGCTATTGTACATCAGTGACAATGCATGAAATTTAGATGAATGTGATTAGAAAATACAGAGCAATTTTCAATCATATTTAAAATGAATCATTGTTATAAACATTTTATTAGATGGACTTCCCATTAGTGTAAACAAGTAAATCACTTCGTTGTGTAAGAAATTTATCTTCTAATTAACTGGGTTGTGAATTAACTTTGCCTCATCTAAAGAAGGAATTTCATTCATTGCAAAACGGTAGAAAGATTATGATTACCATTCCTCAGCACAGAGCAAAACTTTCTACGGGATATATAGAATGAGGAAAACTTTTCAGATGGCTATAGGAATAGAAGATGAATTTATATAATTTGGGAGTTGTTTTTATTCATAAGCATATATAATTTAATTACATATAGTTTGAAATATACAAGCATTGTACAGTAGAAAAACTAAGGCTTCTAACGGACGTTTTTATGAACTCCCAGAACTTTGTTAAAATTTTCTTGTTTTTATTTTTGAACGCAATGAAATTGTTCACATTCTTTTGTAAACTTTTTCTTAAATATCATTTGTAACCCAGTTTCTTCATTTTTACTGATGCTTATTGTTCCATTATATACAATGTATTTTTTTGCTTCAGATGCTGGTTAACTATTTTTAAATAAATGAAATTTTCCTCCACATTTTGTTAAAACAATGTAAGTTATTTATCTTTATTGAGATTTTAAATTGCTTTCCGATTAACTGTGAGTTTGTTTTAATCAAGGTCATTGTCCGGTGCATTACGCCTGTAACTTAAAAGTTAACTGTAAGAGCTAAAGATGAGATTTTCTTAAATATTAGAAATTCAGTGATGTTTGTTAAAAAAGATAATATATGATATTCTTAGTGTATAACCCTTCTTCGCACAATTTTTTTTTATAAACCTTGCTAATTTATTCCATTCTTTATTTATACTGGTTACAACACTAATATCTGCCCATGCTCTCCGCAGTAACAATAAACTTTAATGAGATATGATGGGTATAAAAGCTTCTTATAGATCTAACAGATATGAAAACAATTATGTTTTAATATTTTTCCTCCTTCAGCCAAATTTGATCTCGTGTCAATATTATTTTCTTCATGAATTTGTTAAAATACGCTAAACCTAAGGAAAGTCATTTATTTTACATCATACCATGCTAATTTTCTAAGTAAATGTATTAAAGTCGAGGTGCGCATAGTCAAGTTCGAGGAATGATATTGAAAACAATAAAACAAGAAATAGCAATATTGGTATGCGGTACGTAAAAATACAAGTATATTTTTAATTAGTGAAGAAATATCTGTACAGCTGGCAGGGACATCTTCTGCCGAAAAAAGCCTCATATATTTTTCTTCCAAAGTGTTAGGACTCAGGTTTTCAGGTAATTTGAGTAATCCGGACAAAACATATGGCAGCGAGCTGTTGTCATCAAATGGCTACACATTCCCTGGAAGAGGTCGTACGCATCATCATTAACAAGTCGTACTTTCCAATGCGTTGCCCAGGGAGCACCACAGGGTTTGATCATCTGCTAACCACTATACGTTTCTGGAAGACGGACAGCGATAGCTAACGCATTAAGAATCGCTTTTGTTGCTTACTTAACACAATTTCAGTGACTGGTACACAAAAATAAACACAAGAGCAATTGGACTGTACATTCTTCACTTTTATTTTATTTCACTTATTCTAATAATGCGAAAATTACTACAACATAGCGAGTCATTCCACACGATTGTCGCAAGAACAAAGTTCTATTCACCACACGACTTGTTGCCACATGCAACAAAAGTAAAGCGAAATTTACATTCTAACACAATAAATCACAGATTAATTAACTTACACTTCCGATTGAAGCAGATTGATGATTTGTCCATCACATAAACAAAGTAAAAGATCTTATTTCTTATAAGCTCACAATACTCACATGAACAGCTTTGATTAAAAAAAAGCCGACTAATTAAACAAAACATACTTTTATTTAAAATTTGTAAGCTATGTTATGCTCTAAAATTAAATCCCGCCTGTTCTTATAGTAATACTTACAGTATTTTGAGGGAACTTCAGAAAATGCCAACAGGCAAAAAATAAAGAATGTTCAACACTACTTTCTTAAGATTTCCGAAAGTCTATGAAAGGCCTGAGAAGCCCATTGCATTATAAAAATTGCATACGAAAGTCTAGGTTGTGCTATAATCATTTACTTCAAATATCAACTTTTAAGTCATTATACGGTTAGACCAAGTATGCTTAACTTTTGCCTGTAAGCAGAACAAATAAAAACCACTAAAATTATTTCTATACTTTGGAAGTGCTAAAATGTTTTTCAACTTAACTTCAAGCCTTTACGTGACAATGATTTATTTTCTTTAACCATTGCATGTCATAATACATCAAAGGTTTCATTAATCATTGCAATCATTCCACGTCGCTCAATCTTCTCTTTATTTTCAATGTAGCAAACATCAGCCATCGTTTGTTGAACAAATCGCTTTCTAATATTAAAAATAATAACAATCTTCCAGAAAATCTAAATTTAAGTCTAAATATATGTCTGAAATAAGCAGGAAACCTAGAAGTCAAGCCATGTTGACTAATTGGAAAAGCGTGAGTGAAGGAATCCGGCTTCTGGTAGAAGTCACGCAAAAGAATAAAATATGAGCCCACATGTTACTCAGTCACATTGCGTGACAAACTTAGCATTTGACTCACTGAAATTCAGTTTGTATATGGAAGCTTCAAAAGCATCTGTTGAAGTGAACCTTAAAGGCAGAAAAGAGATTTAATTCCCCTCCTTTTTTATTTTATCTATTGTTTAATAATTATAATGGTTGAAAATGTAGACAATAGCTGTATAAAAGAAATGGACTGTCATGCAATGACTTCCTTTACCGGCCATTACATTTACATGTGAAAGAAAAATAATATTCCTTAGTTTATTTTCCAAATTTAATACAAAGCTAGTTTTGAAACTAAAGAGAATATAAAGAATAATCTCGAATGCTGAATGAGCAAAAAATAATGATATCGTCATAAAAAGACACAATGCTGAAAACAGTATTGAAATATAGTGAGTATACCCATTTCTTATTTTTATGTCTTTCATGTCTCAATGTTGTTTCATCTCTGCTCCTATTAATTTATATCCATGCTAATAGCGAAATAGTCTACTTGCATGATGTGTGAGTTGGTGTACATGAAACCTTACTGAAATGAAATTAGTACTGAAATTAGTAATGAAAGCAAATTAATATTTCCGAAAGAAGAAATAATGTTCAATAAATAACTTTTGAGGGTGATGTGTTCAAAAGGAGTTGTTTGTTCATGGCGTAAAACATTTCCCATGTTCAAGATCTAAGTTTTGCACTCAATGCTCTGCTTCAAATGTTCCTCATAATGGGATTTTTCTAAAGGCTTTTGTTAATAGTGAATTTGAAAGTTTTGTTAAGAATGAATTTGAACATAGTTTATTTTTCAATTCATAACTTAATAAATAGAAATTTCACCGCAAAATGTATCATGAGTGTAGATACCAAATATACTCAGCTGAATTTGTGTAAACCCATTTCAAATATTCATCTAAAGAAACTGTTAGATATCAGATGAAAAATTTTATAACGTTCATGAAGTCAAACTCTGCTTCAATCACAAGCCTTTAAAAAACTGGTCTTGTGAAGCTTTCAGCAATATGGAATCAAGAAAAATAAATATAGCCTTACTATTCTGTTTTGTCCGAAAGCTTATGAAAGAAGTGATACATGTAATCGTATGAATTTATAGTCTGGTAATAATAACTAAGATGTTTCAAAAATGATAAAAACTATATCTGCAATCCTCTACAAAATTGCTACAATTTGGCGCGCACCATCAGCATTCCGACGTTTGTTGATGCGTCGCAGCAACCGTCTAATAACACGCGTATTTTGTGTGTACTTTTGCAATCGACCCTTAGTAGTGTTTCTTTCATTTCTGTTAGAATATCATAGCTACATTCACTCTCATCAAGCTAAAATGGAGTGTGTTTCAATACCCGAAATCACAATCGTAGCAGAAGATGCATTGAGATCTCTAGCATTATGGTACTGCATATTTTCAGGAGATATATAGCATTCATCACCAACAAGTGCTATCTTTTTTCTGTGTGTCAGACGAAAATGATGTCGCAAGAAAATACAGTATTAGATTGCGTCAACACTCTCTGTTCCAAGTAGAGCATGGGGCAGTATCACTAGTATTAATGCCATTTGCCACAATGAACATGATCACGCCAGTCAGGGCAAATAAGTCAGAATCTTCACGATAGTGAGTTCAGAGACCAACGAGAATGCCTCGTCGCGGAGGTACATAGTGTGTTAACACATTTTTAAAACGATTTCGCAGCCATTTAACTAATGTTTAAAATGCAAAAATTATTTTGTATACGTTCAAACTTACTGCCTTTTTTCTAGAACATAAGGTCTTCATCGCAATTTCCATGATATAAGCACATTTTATAAAATTTCCAGGGTTAATGATTTCCTTTTTTCTTCCAATATTTTCCAAAGTCTCTCAGTTCTATTTAGGTTTCGCTTAAAAGGAGCTCTTTCAAGAGACCAGAAAATGAATAATCTAAAAGCAATACGTAAAAGTAATTCGCAGGAAGACGTTTTGCAATCTTTTTTAACGTACCTTTTCAACCTGTATCCGTCTTCATTTTGTCAAGCAGTGCAAAGGTACGTTATTGTTGCTTTGGCTTGATGATGCCTGAAATAATGCAATGGAATTTCTTCTATAAACAATCGGACGTAAAACAGTCTCATGATTAAATGTTGCATTTAACATATTTTTTCATTCTTCTTATTTTTAATTTCCCATTGTAAGAGGATTTTGTGACAATCATAAATTCCTTATTGAAACGTTCGTTACATTGACTCAACTAGGTTTATACACCATTTTTCTTTATTTTCGATAATAAATACATCTTTTTTGTTGCAGTTTTATTATTTTATTAGACTACTTTTTATCCAACCTTTGTAAAAATGTATAAGTTAGGTGTTGCTCTTGAGAGAATATCTAAGGTCAATAACTGAGTTAATGAAAGGTATATGGAGTTAGCATCCACCACAATATAAAGAATAGAGTAAGTGCTCCAAAATGTAAGTTCTTTAAATTTGCCTTAAACGGCTGTTACGTTTTTTAACAAGAAATCATTTTAATCTAAGTTTATGGAGAATAAAATTAAAAAGAAATTAGCATTTAATATATATATATATATATATATATGTATGTGTATATATATGTATATATATTTAAAAATTTCATTTTTGAAAAAAAATTCAGTTTTCAAAAAGGAAAAACTAACCTTTCACACGAATCTTCTTCAAAAAATTAAGACATAATAACACTTTCTCTTCTAATTAAGACACAATAACACGCTGAATCAATACTAATTCAGAAGTTAAGCAACAACAATCAGCGTTATATTTACAAAATTTTCACAGTCCAGGGTTTCTTATCTTATCTAATCATTATTTCCTATCTTGTTCATTTGCAGTTTCGCAGCTGAGGATAGTGGTTCGGTAAAACCATCGAAACTAGTCCTGTTGTCTGACTTCTGAATTAGTGCTTCTCTTCTAACTTTAAATTAAATATCTGAGCACACTGTAATATTTCGTCCTATAAAACATATGAGTAATAAAATGTCTAGATTCTCATATTGAAAACCAGCAGACTATTCCTAATATAATTCGTAAAAAAAAAAAAAAAAAAAAAGTTAAGAACAAAGAAACTTTATTCTACGGAACAATACTTATGCAATTCTATGGAACAATACTTATGCAATAGCGGCTAACTCCCGTATATAACGTCTATTTTTATCCTATTTTTAACCTCGTTCCATAAAATAGCATATCTCTCATCCAAATGTGAGTGTCCTGAATTCAGTTCGACTAAAAATAATTTTTATTAGTAGAAACAGTGAGATTATAAATATACCTTAAAACTATCTCTTTTATAAATATCTTTTATGAGTATTTATGAATATCTTTATATGCTTAAAAGACATTTCGAAAATCTTAATTAAAAAATTAATTCAATATTATTTCTTCTAAATAAAATTTAAAACTTAAATTTCAGTATTAATAATGCCCTTTCTTAAAAATTCAAAACACCTCAAAACTCACCTTCCTCAAAAGTCGTTAAATAGTGTTCATTGGAGGTACTTGCACATTTTATGGTGGCAATTCATAATTGCTTCTCATGGAGAGAATCAAAAGAAATGTTTTTAATTTGCCTGTAAAACATGTTTTTCTGTACGCAGATGCGTTTGTGCTAAAAAGCAAACTATCAGTAAAAGATTCAAAATTTCAATACTCAGTGATGTCTCAACCAAGAACGCCCTAGTAAACTACGTTCTGTATATACTCAAATACAATATTTTATATTTCCTTATATTAGGTACTTAAATTAGTGAATCGTGATTTATTTTTAGCGTTCTATTGGCTAGAATTAATTGAGTTTTTTGAAGTCTTCAAAAGTGTATTCGTTAATTTAAAGTAAGCAAGGAAGCAGTGAATGCCGGGGAAAAAAATGCATGATAAAAGTTTTATGGTGAAAACAGTTTCAAAGGAAGATTAATATATAACAAAACTCCAAATGAAAAAAAAATACTTTATAGTACAAATATCAACAATAAACATTTAACTGGTGAAATGAAGAAATTTAGTTCATTATATGCAGCAGCACGCGATTTTCATAAAAGTTACTTTGCTGTTAAAATACTTTTTTAAATTTTTATATTTAATTAGCATGATTTATCGCTTAAAATGAATGAAACAATTACGATCCTATTTAAGTTTTTTATTTATTATCAAGATTTCATTTTCACAGTAATCCAAATTGTGATTTTTAAATGAAAACCTCAAGTATTTTTCAACAAGTGTTGTTGAGCCCAGTGTAATCCAACCTTGGGCCCTAGACCAGTTTTATTTTTATCAAAACAGTAAAATAAGATTCAAAACATAAAATGATTCTAGATCTTTAGGCCGAACCTTCAAGACCTCTGTGGTAAGCAATTGTGATTTTTAATCAATTGAATATTCGAGAAATTATTTAGTGCCATTTATCATTTTACCGTTATACTGGTAATATGCTTGGAGAGAAAACTTGAGAACAGAATGTTAAATTGGCTACTTTTTTATCTGCCCTAAAAATATTCAACGCGTTTCTGCAAACATTTTGTACTGCATGTTTTTTACTTCCTCGTACGAGGTAAAGGAAATGTTGTAATCACGAAAAATTCTGGCTATGATATTTCAACGAAAATTTCAATTTTGACAGCTATCGAATGCAATTTAAAGTTGTTTTTGTGTGACATCTATACATAAGGACATTTTAAAGAATAAAGAACTGATTTAAAATGTATTCAGAAGAGATTTTTTCGTGACGTCTGTACACGTAAACTTTGACATTGTAGACTCATTTTGATAAATGAAATAAATGAACCAAATGTCAAGCAAGCTGCGAAATTATATTGTTGTTGCAAGACAGGGATCTGTATCTAATGAAAGGGACTCAGTCGGTTTCCTTTTTTCATACGGTCTTTCCACAAAATACAACATCCCATCTGAATATTCAACTTTAATATCGCCTATGTGCATTAAGAATTACTCTATCTTGAATTATGTGACGTCATACATTTCTTCTATAAAGAATGCAATCTAACGACCTGGTAAGTTTTAGTGAAGTTTCCTGACGTTACCTAGAAGGCTTTAAGGACAGTAATATGTATATGCAGCAGATCATTTTTGAACATTTATACCATTATTTTAATGAATAAAGACATCTTCAACTCCTTTACTAGTGGTTAAGCTGCCGAATCATTTTAATTTTATTCTGTGAGACAAAATAACTTCACTTATAGCAGAATTAAAATGTAAGATTTGTTCAGATTACAATCAATTTACTATCCTTAACAACTGTATTATTTCTTCTGGTGTTTTTGTTAATTACTTAGAACTATGAAATTGAACACAAAGTCTAAATTGTTTTTTTTATTAGTGTTAGTTTAATGATTGTTTTTCTACGCTTAATTAATATAATTACTAATTCAATGTGTTTCCATTCAGTAGTTTTGATTTTGTTGAATAAAAATCATCTTTCTCAATTTATTCAATTATATATCAGAAATCTGTACCATTGAAAGAACACATTATTATTAATAACGACAAATGTGAAACTAAGAAATTATACCAAACCTTTTATTAATTCGACAGGATAAAAAATTGCTGCTCTCTTAAAAATGTTTAGATTGTATTTAATACTTGTCTACTTAAAATATTTTGATTATTACATACAAAAATGCTGTTTGTAATAATAACACATCGAAGTAAACAGGTTAAAGAAAAATTTCACATATTTCTAATAACCGTGTCTAAATTTTACTTTCCTGTAATTTAAGTCATGAGTATTTCTAAACTGATCGATGCCGTATGTAACCACACTTTATTCTTGCATACATGTATACAAAAATTAAGTGTGTTAAAATTAAATATATTAGTATGTCATCTCTAATTAATTCGATGATTGGCAATTGCATAAGTTATATTTTATTTCCGCAATGAATAGTGTTGTATTTAACTATTTATATCTAATTGCCGCAGAGCAGACACAAAACCCTTTTGAAAATAGATATTAAATGTAAATAATCCTTGTTTACCTTTATTCAATTATAAATCTAATTATGGCTAGTAATAACTACATTCTAACAATCACTGAATCTTTGATGGATTTAATATAACACAAAAGACAAACGAATACTTATCTTTCAATTTTTATTTTTCCTCAAATTGTGTGACAGTCCTTAAACATTAGATAAATATGAGATGCGATTAGAAGTATGATGATTTCGTCGGAAAATATGCAGTGAGTTGTACCGCACTTTCAAGAACTGAATTCTTAATCATTTGGATCTGAGACAGATTAATATTGCAAATATATTTCTCACGTAATAGTGGTACGTCTGTAAAAAATTGTATTTTAAGTTTAATTCTACGTCATATGGTGGAAATTCCGTGCTTTAATTGCCCACCAGGGCCGAGCGGTAACGTCGCTGAACACTGATAGTTCGGTCCGAGGTTCGAATCCCGCGAACGGGCTGGCTGTATGGGTGTTTTCGTGGTTTTCCCCATGTGTAACGTGTATACGAGCCAGTTTCCCTTAGAACGTCCTCCACGAAGGCATCCCCCCTTAGGCAGATAGCCATAGTGAGCTTTGCCATAATTAAATACACACACCGTGCTTTAATTAAAATTTTTAAACTAAAAGCTTTTCATAAAGAACCAACTTAATAAAAATATTTATTTAACCATAATGGTTTAGAAAAATGTTTTTCGTAACCTTCTTAAATTAATTTTTATAAAGTATTTAAGTTTTATAGATACATAAAAAGCTGAAAGGTGGAGAATATTATAATTTTAATATTGAGTTTTGATTTTTAGTTTTATGATTCTTTTCTGTTTCATGAAAGATATTAATGCTACCAACATTTCACTGTTGAAAAGTCTTTAAAGGGCTGATAATAGCTATAATATTATTATGAAGATGATAAGATCACAAAATATACGTGAGTACATTTGTTTGAGAGAATTTTTCTTTAAAGTTTATTACTGAAGAGTGAAAAAGATTTTATAATTTTATTGCATTTCAACAAAAACTCTAAATCATACTGTCTATTCTTAGAAAATCAACATGTAACTTGTTCAATGTAATAAATATTGCACAAAAGCGGAGATTACGTAAAGAATTTGAATGCTGGTGGTCCATGCGATAATTAAATTCTAACATCTAAATTCTTTGGCATCAAAACGTACTTGTAAGTGCAATTTATAATACAAGCACCATTCATTTTTCTCAAAATGTTCCGTGGGTAAGACAGCATTCTGATAAGTTTTCCTAAAAATTTATTATTTTTCTAAAAATACATTACGTTAATAGTTAATTTCAATGTATCAGATACCGCAGACGTCTGAGTTTTTAGACATTAATGTTATTCTGAAGAACTAAAGAGAAATTTAAAATGCAATATCAGTTTTGTAAAATAAGCATAAAACATGGAATTAATTATGGCAATATTGTTTTAGTTAAACTTCTACTTGCACATCTATGAAGAAATTAGTAAAATATTTATTTCTGATAAGCTTAATTTTCGATACTTTAATTTAATTTTAGTTCAGCAGTCCAGCAACACAATTTTATAGTTTTATTGTTAAAAAAATTGTAGTATGATGAGTAACATACAATATTTTTATGCTGCAAAAATTGAAAAAAAAAAATATTTATTTATCTGGACACAAATATACTGATAATACAGAACACTAACATACTGCCAATTTTACTTGATATTGAGTTGCGGATATTTAAAACGTAAGTGAACGCATGTAATAATTATTTTAATACAAGAATACAGTAAATGCATTAAAAATATTAGAAGTGTATTATTTTGGAAGAAGAAAACCCATAATCATTTTAAAATTTGCTATTTTTATGTCTTTTTATTTAATCTCAGGGTTCGTAGCGGTCCTTACAAGTCCTTATATTTGAAAATAAAATATAAAGGCCCTTATAGGTGCTTACTTTTACTTTAAAGCCCTTATTATTTTGTTTTTAGTCCTTATTTTTTGCTTTTAGTGCTTTTTTAATGAACGCGCATTTCCCTCCCCCGGTACCAAAGCCGAAACTAAATAAACAACTTTTCTTCCTTATATGGAACGTCAGATGGTGAATCGTACTCCCGGAAATAGCTTTTCCCCCTTTCTCTGCATTAACGTAAGGCCCACCAGCGGCCGAGCGGTAAAGTCGCTGAACACTGGTAGTTCGGTCCGAGGTTCGAATCCCGCGGACGGGCTGGCTGTATGGGCGTTTTCGTGGTTTTCCCCATGTGTAACGTGTATACGAGCCAGTTTCCCTTAGAAAGTCCTCCACGAAGGCATCCCTCCCCTTAGGCAGATAGCCCTCGAGGATTTGCCATAATCACACACTGCATTAACGTAACCTATGTTGCGCGCCAGAGTACAGACAGGTGTACGTCGTTCTATTGGTCAAAGAATTGAGAAAACCGTAGAAAAGTCCGAAACATTCGGTATTCTTTTCCTCCCACCCAAATACTACACACGTTTGGATTTCTATCAAGATTTTAATAATTTGCATTCTCGTTCCGCTTTGTCAGTTCATATTCGTGTTTAGTATGATCGTTATGCTTATATTATGAGCATATGTATGAATATTTATAATAATATAGTTGCAGTAGCTGCTGATGTGTAGATAAACTTCCAAAAATGGCTGTACTTTTACACAGATTAGCTTTCTAAGGAATAATTTTCGGAATGGCTTAAATAAAAGGAAAGTAATCGAATAGTCAATTTCTTTTCCCAATATATTATACAGTACGTAGGTTGGGAGGTTCTCCTCTTTCTCCGCAAAATCTCTAATATTGAAGCAGCGGACTTTTTTTTTTTTTTTTTTTTTTTTTTTTTTGTCATTGTCCAATCTGGATTGAATAGGACTAAAAGTTTTGCGGTCTACCTAACCCAAGCCAAGAATGATTCTGTTCCGGAAATTTAACGTAGTCTTTTCAAAATTAGAATCAAAAGCACCCCCAAATTAGTAAGTCTATTTTTCCTGTATTTAGTTCTTTATTCTCCGAATACCGGCAGCTGTTGATTCCGATTGCGTAATATCACGTAGGGAAGAATTACGCCGCGCGTATTGCGCAATAACGTTTGCGGTATTTTGCAGAGATAATTAATTTTGATGTTCAGTCTGAGATTTATTTATGAACACTTAAGAGTTTTACTGTGCTTTCTAAGCAGAATATTTCTCAGTTCCGTTGGTCTATTTTTATATGATGCACATATCGAAATGTCAAAAACATTTATTTAGCCGAGAAATCTAAAGAATGGCTACAATCCCCCTCTCCTCTTTTTCCAGTTACGCTCGACTATACGGAATATTCGGCAATTTCCGAGTATGCGGGTTAGTTAAGCTTTTACTGTTAAAGGATGACTGCATGAAGCAATTTCCCGTCTCCTGATTTCAGAAATGTTCCTCTTTTTTACTTAAATTCCTTTGCTTAGAATATATGTTAAGGAAAAATTGTTATGCAATGAAAATTTAGAAAATGTTCAGAATTTTGATTCAAGTTAAATTATTTAAGTATTATTATGAGCGGAAAAATAAATTGTATTTATTATTAGGTACAAAGCGAATACAACTAATATAGCTTATTATTATTTATTTTCTATATTTTGAACTGAAATTTCATCATTAGATCTTGTAATATAGTTTAGTTCTGCAAAGTTGTTTTACTCTCACATTGTAAACTAATTCTGTAAATTGAACTGCCATATAAAATTAAAAAAAAAAAAAAAAAAAAAAAAAAAAATTAATTGTTTTTTATGGTTGAGGTATTGCTCATTCTCTTAATAATAATTGCATTGCTCATATTTTAAATTGCAAGTCTAATTTTTATTTTAAGGTTATGCAGTTGTGTATAATGACAGGTGCTTATTTTTTTCTTAAAATGTGCTTCAAAAGTGCTTATAGGTGCTTATATTTTTAACTAAAATGTGGCTACGAACCCTGAATCTGCATATGCTTGTGAATTAAGTTTTTAGTTGTTTAATTATTCAAAATAATATTCAGTATTAGCTTTCATACCTGTAATTTGGAATCTCATTCATAACTGTAAATATTAAAATATAATGGTTCTATGCTTCAAAAGACCCTAACTTTAAAATTCTGCGTCGCATATCTGGACAAAATAATGTCATTAGTGTTACCGTTGTTCCCACTGCATTTGCAGAACACCAGTTTGTTTATGAATATTTATTACCGATTTTACATTAACGCATTAATGAACCAGATGTCGCAGGTTCTACTCATATTTATGCAGACATTCAGACGCCATTTGGGAATACGTACTTTATATAACTCATTTCCGATAGAGATGAAACGATGGAATTCCTGCTATAAAAGACTAAAATTTAGATATTGACATAATATTTAACTTCGATAATATGAATTTATTGTATTTAAAATGCAACAAATAAAATAAAATGGGAAAAAATCTGCTTGTTTATCATAGTATGTCAAATTATTAAGGAAGAATAAGAAATACATTATAAAAATATCTAAGCCCAAATGAATTTATACAAACATACAGAATAACATTACTTAGAAAGTAATGTTATTTTGATACTTTGCTTATAATGAATAGATAAAATAACTGTTATGTTTCTGGATCACACATCAGAGCAATTCAATACGTAAGTTAGCATGATTATCGTGGCTAACTGCTAATTTCTATACTATATAACAAAAATGTATAGCAATATTTTCAATAGTCACTACCATTTTTGTAGTTTTTGATCTCTCACGTAAAATTCCTTTTTCTTGGTAACCGGCTTCTTCTTCATAGGGCCGCTGCCTCCACTTGTCTGTCGTGGAAAATTGTTGTCTCTCAGACAACAGCTCCTGTTCAGTTTTTTAGTCGGTCTTATTGCGATTGTTGTGACGTTTTTCTACATCAGTAACACAAAGTCTTCTGTGATCGATCCTGATGTCTTCGCTACCGTCTAGAATTAGGCACGGTTATGCGACACTGTTTGAAAGGTTGGAACAGTATAAGTAAAGCTGGATGTGGCACTGCTGTGCGATGCATGGTGGTACAATTAGGATGTTTCCCTTATAATAAACCTATTAATTTTCACACTTAAGTCTTAAAGATAGTTTTCACGGGCCGTTTTGTTATCATGCCACGATGAACTTCGAACCGCAATGTAAAGGATATGCATAAGCGGGCAAAGATATGAGTTTATATTATACATGCGTCACTCTTTAGTTCAGATCTGCTAGGGAATGCTGACATCGTAAATTAATTATGAAATCCTTTACTTATAAGCTTAATCAATTTAAAATGAAATATCTGTATTAAATTATTATTACATTCATGGCTTTGAAGGGAAGTAAAACATAAGCTTTAGAAAGCAGATTTTTCAACTTTGATTTAAAAAAATAGAGCTAATGTATCTGATTACAAAAGTATATTACATGTTTAGATTTGAAGTACTAGAATTTAATCTTGTAAATACGAGTGCAAAATATGAATAAAGAGAGATGTACCTCTTCTTATAACCAGTAACTTTTAAGAAATGTCTTTTAAATAGGTTTTAACTGAAATTTATCACTATTTTTTTAATAATAATCACTTTATATCAAAGTATTTTGCATAAGCATTTTTATTTAGAATAACGTCTGTTAGCAATAAAAATACTTTTTAGATAACTCAATTGATCACATCCATGGATGGATCGAAGCTTTTAAAAAAAGTTTATTCTTTAAAGTCGTTGACTTTTGGGGAGGATGATATAGTTATAAATTATAAAGAAATTCTATTTTGCAACTGAATGCAAGTACAAAAGTATAGTATATAAGGGAATTTGAAAGATGACAAGATCCATTTTTTGGAGTTGAAACAATGATTTATAAAATCTCTCATGAAATAAGAATTTAAATTTTACTTTAACATAATAATATTAATATGCACATTCTATAAATAAAGTATTTTGAATCTGCACACAGTTTTATGACAATAATAGCAAGCTTCTTAATAAGAGAAACCTTCACGTTTACGGCTATCGAAAAGTTTATACTCCTCTTAAAAAGGTTCATTTTGATGTGCGCTATAGTGCATCTCCTATCTCAACTAGTGTCATAGAGCAGTTAATATTTGCCTAATACAAAATTGTTTACATGTATTTAGAACAATTTCACTGTGCCGTTTAATTAATTTTTAAAATAAAACGAGTATTTTTTAAATGTTCAACCTATTAATCCTTTTCCCCATCTATAAGTCTGTTAGGCAGTTTCCATGATAGAAGGGTATTCGTGAAACTTGGAATGATATTGATTTCCCTTCCTCTTCCTCTACTCTATAAAATCTATCAGTCGGGGTGGGTTTGCACTTAAAACGAGCTCTTTTTTAGAGACCAAAGGCCCAATAGTCCGTAGGAGAAACGTCCGGAGACCTCGCAGGAGTAGATTAAAAATGTATATATGCAATACCTGTATCAGCCTTTATTTTTTCAAGAACGCAGTGGTACATTTCGAAGTATGATTTTTTGCTTTATTTTGATTAAGTTTCACTCTTTGAAGAGTACTGATAAAGAAGTGGAATTTCTCCTGTAAATATTGGAAGTAAAACTTTCTGTTGAAAGTATGTTGGCTTGATTTTAATTTTTTTCTACTCTTCTTATTTTTTATTTCCTATTATAAGAGAATCCTGCGACAATTGTAAATCCCTTACTGAAACTTTCTTTCCAATAAGAGAACCAGGTTTGTATATTTTTTCTCTTTGTTTCCGAAAATAAATAGATCTTTTTTGTTGCAGTATTTTAAATAAATCCATGCTTCCTTAATGGTAACAATGTATTTCCATTTGTCTTCTGATAGATATTTTCCATACAAGGTTCTACAAATTTTTCTAAGTTGAGCCACATGCCTCTGCAAAATCGGCAACATTATGTTTTTAACTTTTTTAAGTTAAATATCTTGGTTAATTCTTTTATTTTTTGTTGCTACAGATGTATTGAAAGACTGTAATTTCAACGTTTGCAGATTCTCTCTCGTTATCAACGATTAAACTTTAGAAACACTACTTATCTTTTTCGAACGTTCGTTTGGAAGCTTCGTTCCACAGAGAAGTAAATGCTAATTATTTTTCCTCTCTGTGATTATTAATGTTGCTTTCTTTGCACATATAAATTTTAATACCGCGTATTTTACTATGTTTTTGAATTATGAAATAGGAATATTTCTTTTCGTAGAGAGCAAATGCATATCCTTCATTTCACATCTTGTTTATATGTGATATTTTGGAAGAAGAATTAATTTGAAAGTATTAGACGATATTTTTCACTTGAAATAATAGGTTTCTGCAAGAGATTTGTATTCCAAAACATTTTTAAATATTTAATGGAAATCATTTTTAAAATGTGTAAACGAACTTTTAATTGTCTTGATACGTATCTTCACGATTGTTTGGGATCAATGTAACTAAGTACGGAAAATAGAATAATCCTTGCACAACCTTACCTATATTCAGAGTTTACAGAAAACATTTTAAACTTGAATTCATATTCTAGAGCAATTGCTATAAATATAGTGGTAGGTAGGGACGCCTATTACTTTTCAGAGAATATTTGAAAGTTGTAACAAATCTTTTATTCTTTACAATTTCAATTTACCAAGTAGCAATCTCAAAATATAAAACGTTTCATTACCAGTACATGGAAATTACTAGTGTGCTATTAGTTCATTGATTCATCATATGCTATATTTATTCATAATAAGCAATAATCCTCCTTAACTTGTGTATACGCCATAGTTATAAATGTTCTTAAAATTAATTTTAAAACTATGTCATATTGTATGTCCTAATTGTATAAAATATATTAAAATACTGTTAAATGTAAAATTAAAAATGAAAAAGAAATAACATGACTAAACGTGCTTCATTGTAAAATGATTAAACATATATTTAGGATAGAAAATCTCATGTTTAATGCCTAGACGCTTCGATGATATTGAAAGAATACATTAGTACACATTCCTTATAATATTATCAGAGGTATTAAGAATATTCCCTTATAGAAGGTTTATTATTCTCAAACATTTCGTAGATAATATTAATTTTGAATTACCGTATCCAAAAAATATTTTTTGCTCAAATTCCTTTTCAAGGCACTTAGTTTTTTTTTTTTTTTTTTTTTTTTTTTTCGCTTGTGCTTTTAAACTTAACGAAAAGTTATTTTTTATTTTCACTTTTTAAAAATCATTCAAAAAAAATTATAATTTCTCCGATAATACTCATTAAATATACATAATTTCGGTCAAATGTTATAGAAGTCATATAGAATGCTGACTGATATGCATCTGTAATACAAAATAATTATCAAAAACATTTTTAAAAAATGCGTAACATTGGCCAAAAAGTATTGTGAGGGTGGTAATAAGGTTAATCGTTCCCTTCAATAAATTAGTTGAAATATTTATAAATTTACGGTCTAATGCGTGATAAGTTTACGGTGCTTCAAATATGCAGATTATCAATCTCCATGACACTCAGATTTTCATATAAAGCATTTGAAAATAATCCTCTAAGACAGTTTACCAACGCTTTATTTAAATTTCGTGCATATTTAATGACGCATACTTTCAGTAACAATGCATTATAGAAATGTCATAGTTTGAAATAAATGAAATGTTTTCAATAAACGTAAGCTCCTAGTCAAATAATAACTTATCATGCACTTGTCTTGTGAGAATTCCTTAAACGCAATGTTATTCGCTCCAGGTCGGCGGAAATGGAAGGAAATATTGAATAATTTAATCTAGTAATTTTCCTCACCGATATTTTGGTCGTGGTGAACCCACACGTCATGAAACTTACTACAATCTAATTAATTCATCTTTCGCTTTCAGAACAATATGGCCCATTTAATGGGGAGGAGAATATTGTGTTAGAAACATAAGTAGTTGTTTCACATATACAAATTAAGATCTCTTCTGTACGCATAATTCTAAAATAAATTTTGTTTAATATAATAAAGAGATCAAACAAAAATTTAAAATCCTTAAAGTACTTCCAATAATTTAACGAGGCAGTAAACGAGAAAACATTAATGGGGCTGTAAACACGTCACTAAAGTTCTTTAATTTTCTGCAAAGTAATGTTCTGATTTTAAAATATGTTTTCATTAATAAGGATGTCCCCATAAAATCACCGGATTTAATATACCCCAAAATGTGCTTTATGTTTAGAAAATGAAAACTTATTTTTACATACTTACAAAAGGTATTCCTTTTTAAGAATGTCGAGATTGATTTGACCTGGCAACACTGACGTTTTATCATTGTCTCATTTTCGTGTCAGCTTAGTTGATATCGACCTCTACACAAAGGAACAGTAAGTTTTGTTTATGAAAATTCATTACAAGAATTGTGAGTATTAGACGCAAACTTTTAGGAAGATTCTTAAAATCTTTGAAGATGAAATTGCACCTAATGAAAAAATAGTTCGCACAGTGATAAAGAATTCTCAGGAACCAGATTCGACAGCAGACCAGACTCTCGATCTAGCCTTCTGTTGATTCAGTGTTCATTGCCATTGCATGTGACAGGATTATTGCGAATAAAAAAATCGAATTTAAGAGAAATAACTAAATAACTTAAAGAGGACATCGAACGTGTCATTAGCCACGTTGATAAGCTGATGTAGGGAAAAGTAATTACAAATGTTATCGAGCAAGTGAGGCAATGCTTCAGAGCAAGTTGTGGAACGAATAAGCCAGACATTCATTTTCGTTCTTAAATCGAAGTAGATGTCTGTTGTATGTAAAAATATTTAACCCTTTGCTAAAAATAAACCATTATGTTGGTCGTGCTATATCGACGCTTTTGTTGGGAGAACAAATTGCATTATTATCTTTCAAGCAACATACACTATTTCGAAATCAAATACTCCTTGTAGAACTGTTGAGTATTTTAAACACTTTTAGATCACTTTTATTAAGAAACTGGAGTTAAAGATTTAAAGGCATTTAAATGTTATAAATGATTATGATATGGTATACTCATCGTATTTTCTATTGATTTCAGTGGACTTTCTCCAGGTTAATAATATTCATTAAATACTATCTTGAGGATTTGATCTGCTGGAGGATTACCACCATTCATGTCCTATCGATGTAAACAAAGCACGGCCGAAAATCTCAGATAGTTTAATAGTACGTATTTAATGCTTGAGGAAAGCGAAATAGATAAATATTTTATTGTTAGCATTTTAGTCATTCTTATTTTCGATCTAAAATAATTCCGAAGACTTCATTTATTGGTGAAATATACATATTTGAAGTCTTCAGCATTCACCAAAAGCTCTCAGCTTTAATTCAAAAACATTATTTTAAAAAATTTCAAATTCTTTTTACTTAAAGATGAACTATAATTGTTTCTTTTACATTTTTATTATTTCGCTTGATTAAATGCTCATTTATGGTCTACTGCGAAAGATACTTTTTATTTTCTTTGAGGTGAAACCTGGAGAAGTATCTGTCACCAAACGTCTGTAGAAAAAATAAATGTGTACTTGAGAAACACCTTACCTCAGTCTTTTACTAATATTCAGAGGATTAGATTTCCAGAATACCAGTTAGTATATTGAGTAACTAGGATACATGAAAATTATTTTTATTATACCAGCTCTTTAAAGTGTCCCATAAAGAACGCAACTTTTGAAATTTCGTTATTTTTGTTCTCGCAAGTTGGCAGCACTGAACGTAATACGATTGACATCTGTTGTCTTTGTGGTTAGTAGTGTGAGGGCAACCCTTTCATGAGGAAAGTAATTTTCAGACATGAGGCACAATGGCTTCGCGAATATAATTGCAGGATTTTGGGTTCAGAAAACCCTCAAGCAATTATGGAGAAGGTATTACATCCACCACGAGTGACTGAGTAGCGTGCCGTTTGGGATAAGGGTATAATTGTTTAGTACGTCTTCGAAAATAGCGCCGCAAATACAGTTCTGTTTGTTCACGAGGCCGTTAAACATAAAGTGCGTTCCATCACTGAATATTATTTTCTTAATAAATTGCTTTCTACTTTACTACTAACCAAAAGGACAACATACTTCACTACTAACCACAAAGGCAACAGACTTTACTACTAACCACAAAGACAACAGACTTTACTACTAACTACAAAGACAATGAATAGCGGGTATAGAACAGAAATAGCGGGTATTTCAAAAGTTTCGTACTTTATGGGACACCTTTTACTATTATGTCGTGGAATTTATAGTTTTAGATGACTAGCCGAAAACAATTTAGTTAAAGTGACGGAAATGTAGATGAAAGATGAACTAATAGATGAAAGAGATGTTTTTGATATGATTATTACTATTAGTAATTCAGAAAACGATTGCTGATAAAGCTCTGCATTTAGGAAAATGCGTTTAGTCTTTCCCAAATTCCTGAATTAATTTCAAAAGTTTTGGATGAGAAAGTACATCGATGTATATAAATGAAGTCAGTTAGATTCAATGAATGGATAAATTCGCTATTGTTTAATTACAAAACTTGCACTAATTATTACCTAATATATGAGACGTTACTTAAGTAGTAGAATTTATAGTTATTTAGTTAGAAATTTGTGGTTTGTCAATCTATTTCAGTTTCTTCTCATGTTACACTAATTATAAAAACTAACCATAATTTAAAAAAAGAATATAATTCTACCATCGGACTTAATCTAATCAGACTTTGTTAGTACTTCTTGAAGAAACATTCGCTGCAGAGCTTCAACAACTTAAGGATGGCAGAAAACTTTCAGAAAACTATTTGTTGGAAATACGATGATAAGTTTGTAATTACAAGCCGAGTTGGGAAGAACTTACATTGTAATAAAAGAGATATATATTTCAGAAATTAAGAACGTGTAGTGGCAGGTTTTATACATCTTATCTCCAATAATATTAAATTGCATTTGAATAATTTATTCAGCCATTTTCTCAGAATAAGTACTTAATAATTTTGAGTAAATTTGTCCTATCTAATAAAAGATATAGTTTCTTATATATACTGTAAAACATGCAGTCTTAAATTTTCAGTAAGATGATCTGCTTGAATGAAATATCCTAATAAAATCATTGCAGATTTTGAGGCAGTTAAGATACTAATTTTGAGTAGAGAAAAGAATAACATAATACTTAAAAACCCTTAATTCCGGTTTAAATAACACGCCGAACAAATATAATTTCGAAAATAAGCAACAAAATCAGGGTTATATTTTCAAATTTTCACAGGGCTAGTTTCGATGGTTTTACGGAACAATCATCCTCAGTTGCCAAAGTGCGAAAACTAGTCCTGTGAAAATTTGCAAATATAACTCTGACTGTTGTTGTTTGACTTCTAAATTAACCCTAAATTCAATTAGATATATTTTGAAGTAAATTGTAAACAACTGTAAGGCGTGTTATATTCATCTATAATGATTTAATATTATAGTAGTGAAATAAATTATAAGTTTAATATATTTTAAACACATCTACAGTGTTTTAATACTATTTATTCTGGTAAATATAAATACTCCAATCTATGGGGAAAAAATTACACGAAAGGTTATAGGAATTTCAGTCCTCTTTAAACGGTTATAATTTCAATGCCTCGCTTAACTTCAATGCTAGTAAAATAAACGATAAGCGGAGTATATTTAAAACTATTTTTGTAAAATATGCATAATATGTGCATTTGTAATATACTATTGTTTCCGCTTTTATTCCAGTAGTGAATATTTCTCAGTTGCCCTTCATACTAAACATAGCTTCATAAACAATTATTAAATATATATTAAAATATTTTAAGTCCTGAAAAGTCCTATTAATTGGTATAGTTTTCAGAAGCAATCATAAGTTTAGATTAGAATTAATTTTGTATTAATAGTTTATTAAGCATCAAAAGCTTTGCAAGCCTTTATAAAATGTTTTCATTACTATAGATGCTTAAAAGTAACTTATAAATTGAGCAGGAGCCCCCAGATTGTTGATTTGGACTACCAAGGCCTGTACAGGTCACATTTACGCAAGTATCGACTACAAATGAATAATCTAGAGATACAAGTGTAATAATTATTGCGAATGTAATAAGAAACGTCTTTCAGCTTCCGACCAGCTAAACTAGATTATGGTTCCCGTAATAAAAGTTGTAGAAATCCGCTGTATAGAAAGATATAAATAGCTTGCACAAGTGGCAAAAAAACTGCTTATTTATTGGAAGAATGGTAATCATCCCGAATATGTTTACTTAGTCAGATTTTTTTTTAATTATTAGTTGTCTGTAAAAACGCGGTGATATATAGATTTAAATGAGATTAACCGTCGAGTGATACGACGATTTAAATCGAAAACTCATCAAAATAGATCCAAATATTACCCTTTTTATCCAGATATCATTAATCTTATTATTTCCATTAACCACAGTAGTCGAAAGAGAAAGAATTGTTTTTAGAAATAATGTTAGTTAAGTAAGCTGAATTTTACATGCTATAATTTACTTAAATTTTATTTAATTGCACACATGTTCATGAGCTCAGTCACGTTTTAGGCTAATTTATATAGGGTTTAATTAATGGAAAGGAAGTTGGTTTTAGTACATGGTCAGCAATTTGCCGAAAGCATCAACAATCAAAATTATTAGGGGGTTTTGAAATTACAGAAAAATTTGGAATGATCTCTATGAATAATATATTGCACAAATATTACTTAAAGCCTAAAAATAACACGTATTTAAAGCAAAAATATATCCAAAGTTTTAGATCATTCAGAAAACATTATAACAGTTACATGTGAACTCATATTTTAACGTCAGAACGTGAATGTTAGAGCTGCTATCTAAATCTCGAGGAAGTAATGAGAAGCAGAAGTTACTACTTGCAACTGGTATTTATGTTGTTACTTAACGACATATTTCATAGAAGAAATGTTGAGCGGGATGTCACAACTCAGGACTTAATACTAAGCAGCCTAAAATATTTTAAGGCTCAGGAAACGAACCTCGGGAAAATTCCTCTTCACAGAACTGAAATTATGGTCTGATAATTAGAGACTGACATTTCGATATCGCTAGGTCGTGAAAAGGCACGCGTGTTCCATTTTGAAAATGAGCTTTTCCCCTTCTTGTCAGAAAGCGATAAGGTATGACAGTCAAAATGGCGGGAAACTAGAATAAAGATAATCCAAAGGATTTGAGCGAAAATGGCGTGATTCGCTTACTCTTTCAGGAAGGAAATGACAGCCTGGAATAATCGTTTATCTTTCTTTTATTAAATGTGTCATTTGTCGCGGAATTAAAATGGTTATTTTAATATTTTCTTCAAAGTATAGGTATTTGACTCCTTAAAAAAAACTAAAGTGAAATGAAATAGATTTTGAAAGCTGTTGTCTCATTTCATTCTTTACACTTAAATATTAAAGTTTTAATAATTTCAACAGAAATTTGTGTCATCCTTGGTTTTCACATTTGTCTCAATTTTTACTTGAAAGGTAAAACTTCAAACGTAAAGTAGTTTAATCTAATATTAGCTACTCAAGAGAAGCATTAGAAGTTGATATTATAAGACGTTAAGGAGATGTATTTGAGTGTTTCATTTTTAACTGCGCAAACATTTTCTCCAAATTTGAAGTCAACCCATTTCTTCTTTATCCATTGAATCTTACATGGTACTAAATAAAAGCATTGCTTCTTTTAAAATTTTGAGAATATTTTTTGAACGTAACTTCATTTTACCATCCCATTTGACACAAATTTATAAACCTTCAAAGTATATCCTTGAAATGTTTCAACAACTTTATTGAATAATGGTACACATATGCAGTGTGGTCATAGAAAGCTTCCTGGATATATAAACTCCTAGAGGCGTATCCGCTCAAACAATCGAAATGCTATTCAGATATAGTTAGTTGAATGTATGTGCTAGAGATTGTATCGATTTGAAACATAAGAGCTCTCGGGGTTACGATTAAAGCGAAACACCTTCCGATATTTTCACGTGGCAGTTCAGACTCAGTGGTTTTCCAGAGAAAACTGCTCAGCGCAGTGAAAAAACATAATGATGTTAAAATGATACGCGTATGACGAAAGCTGCCGCATAAAACATTTGCAAAGACGAGCATTGTAAAGGATCAATGACAACACAACAGATCAGAGAGTAAAAATCCCTTTTATTGGAATTACAAGTTCTCAACGTGCTCGCGCTCGCAGATGATAACGCACTGCATGCGGGAGGTTGTTGATGACACTGATGAATGTAAAGGAGGAATCTTTACAACTTCACCTTTCACGTTTTATGACATTTTTCAATTCTCACAAATCACGTGAATTTGATGTGTACCTCTTAGATTTCAGATAATCCCAGAATCAGAAACCTTTGTAATGAGTTGGGAGATCACGGTGGCCACGAAACTGCGAATTTGTTGCAGATAACTCTATCTCCAAAGTGTTGTTGCAGCACTTGCCGAACACATGTAGGACTGTGTGGAAGAGCACAATCTTGCATCCATACATTGCCATTAACGAAATTTCGCTGCTGCATTTCTGATGCAACGTTCATCATTGTTGTCGAGAATCTCCCGCATGCAATGCGTTATCGTTTGCGAAGGTGAGCACTTTGAAAACTTATAGTTCCAATAAAAGTTTTTCCTTTCTCCCCTGTTGTGTTTTCGTTGGTCTTTTACAATGCTTTTCTTTGCAAATGTTTCATGTTCCATTTTATGTATATCATTCAAACTCTGTCAATGGTTTTTTAATGCGCTCATTAACTTGCGCAGGAATGTTGACATTCGAAAATGTTGAAAGTTTTTCACTGTAACCATAATTGTGGGAGCTCTATTATTCTAGATCTCTACAATGTCAAGGGCATGGCTTCAATTAGCAGCATCTGAAATTTGTTTTTGATTGGTTGAGCAGATAAGCCGCTAGGAATTCATACGTCGGGGACGTTTTTATAACCACCCTGTATGTAAGATGTAAAATATGAAAGCAAGCTACTATAATTTGCCAATAGTCGCTTTTATTCTTCATTTTTATTTGTATACTTTCCTGTCCTAGATCTACTGTCTGTTTACATTGTGCCATATAAAATGCTTCAAGATAAAATGCTTCAATGGTTTATCAAGAAATAGAAGAATCATTCAAACTACGCAGTAAAACTCGCTAAATCATCAAAGTATTCCATATTTTTTATCCCTGAAATCATATTTTTATTTTTCTGCTGTAAAAATGGCAATTGTTAATAATGCTGATTTCTAGACGGCGTCATTTCTAGATTAATTCATATCACATGGTTTTTACATGACGCTAGTGAAGTAAATAGAACTAAAAGTCAAGCAGCCAATGCCAGTTTTAGAGCTTCATTAATTATCAGATGTATTAAAAATGAAACTAACTCCCTCTAAATTAAGATTTCATCCCGAATACTACGCTCTTCGCTTCTTCTTTTATTACCGCTAAGATACTGCCAAGCTGCTGTCTCCTTACTACAACAGTATCAAAAATGTAAATGTTACATTTTGGAACAGGCGTGATTATTGTGCCAAGAATTTTGTAGCAGCAAGAATATTTGACTAAAATAAATTCTACTACTTTGTGCTTCAATATCTATTATAATCGCAATCAATATTTCCAAATCATCACATATACAAATGTTTTGCATTAATATTTTAATTTTCATCTTTAGCTTTATATCTTTCTAATGCTAAGTACGTAATAAAAGGTACGGGTAATTTTGGACAAGCAAATCTTATGAGTAAATTCTCAGTCTTTTTTAAAATGGTTAACATGAATTACAGATTCTAGTGACATCTTTTAGCATCTCAGACTCAAAGGAGAAGACGTGCAAAAAGTCATCCAAATATCATTTGTTACGCTAGACATTCGTAAAATCAAGCAGACATGAAAGGTAAAGGAGTATCATAAATAAAATTAACGTTGTTTCGACATTGTTTGACTGTTTGTAAAAACATGAGCTTAATTCTCCACGAAGACAGCGCCACTACTTGTCCTCATTACGTTTTCGATACAGTCGTCCTCAGAAAAGTAAAAGCGAAGCTCATTCTCCTCGTTCACATCTGGTTTTCCTTTCCAAAGAATAATAAAATTGTTATGTCTAGAGTAAGAGCATTGCTTTTGTTGGTTAAGTTTCAATTTAGAGACCACATGAGAGTTTCTTAATGAGTTGTAAAAAATGTAGTGTTAAAATAGGCTAATGTCTTTTTCCATCTCTTTCGAAAAAAGCTAATGCATTGGGATGCAGTACTAAAACGTTGCGTGAAAAACTCATTACTATACTGTGCGCCAACTTTTGTTCTATACAAAGGCTTTGGGAATATTTCATTAGAAACAGTATTTATAAGATCTAGTAATAGTGTCTATATTTACAAAAGTATCATGCAAATACAGGATGAGTACAAAAACACTTGCCGGTTTTGGAAGTGTATAGTTTTAATACCGTAAGTATTATATTACCCAAATTTTTAACATAGTTACATAATCTCATAAACCTTTGGCGGAATTGGTTTGAATCATAAAGACTCAATGCGATTCCACCTGTTACGCGCGATATATCGGTGCAGTAACCCAGCTCCAACCAAACGTTGTGCAACGTACCCGTGCGATGGAGTTGACAGCAGCACTAATGCCTTTATGCCGGCAGTAGAGGTACATACGCTTGGCCCTTTACAACCTCCTCGAAAAATTCGAAACCAGTTAGGTCCGGAGATCTTAGGGCCCACTTGCAAACAAATTGATCATTGAGTCCAGCGTTATCTGTCGGTTTGTAAGGTCCTTGTTTAGAAACCTGCATACAGCATGATGCCAGTGTGGCGGAACTCCATCTACTTGCAAAATGTAGTCATCGCTTTCTGCATTAAGTGGATGATCCCATCAATCACGAAGCAATAATAAGTAACTTGTAATTATTTGTTTCTGAAAGAATCATGGACAGTACACCTGACGCTCTGATACAGCACAACACAAATTCATTTTGAGAGAGTCACGTTCACATCTAGAGTGGCATGTAGATGTTCGCTTTTCCAGATCCTGATATTGTGCCTCTTCAATTTTCAACATAAATAGAAGGACGCTAAACTGGCATAATGGTTAGGAACGCTGACTGCCGTACTGAAGACCTTTGAACTCACGCTACATTCTCACAACATCGTTTTTTTTTTTTTTTTTTTTGAAAATTGTAACACACCAGTTTCGATGCTGTCGTATGAACTTTGTGAAAAATTCTGAGTTACTTGAGTCGTGGATAATCAATTTTTCAACATATTCAAATAACTGTTATTTTATAACATCTTGAAATCAGGTTTTCGGACTTGAATCAGGTTAAAAACATGATCCTGAAATCAGGTTTTTGTGCTCACCCTACATATTACAAATCACTCTAATTACGTCTGATATAAATTACGAGGTACTTTAGAAGTAAAATGAACCTCACTTTAATTACCCTCACTTTTAAATTTCGTATAAGTTTTAAATTTCCTGTAGTAATATTAAATAATAAGATAAATAACTTATAAAAAATTGAATGGATATACTTCTAAACCTGTAAATTAGTCAAGTCTGATGGATAATGAATGGCTTGATAGAGTAATATAACATTTTGGTGACAAAATTATATATATAGATAAAGCTATAGACTTTTAAAATTAGACAAGAAGCATCTTTTCTTATGCGTAGATTATGAATAAAACTCTAGGTTAGGTATAAGGCCAGGGGCCACATATCATTCACCCTGAGTAAGCAGATATAGGCAGGCCCCTTACATTAGCTATCCAGAATTGCAACGCCTACCTGGGGCCCACGGTACCATTCTGGTGACGAGGTTCTGCTGTTTGGAAAATAATTTGTGTGGCATCATCCTGTGTTGCAGTGTTCTAGATGCCTTTGATGCCAGAATATCCATTATTTTGGTTATGCGCTTCCTCATACGGCTATTACTGATTGTGCATTTAACGTACGGAATTACACCTTATTCTAGTCTTAGTCTTCTCTTCAAACTAGTTGTTATGATGCATGTGAATAGGTAATGCTCTGGACCTCCCCTCTCTCCAAATACGCATAGATATGAATGTACAAGATTCCACTTGTAGAAATATATGGGGAAAAAGCGGTGGCTTGATATCAGCCAAATTATTTGTCTACTGACGACGTTTGGGGTGGAGATTAAAAGTTCGAAGCTCTTTTTACAAAAGTTCCTCTTCTTCAGAAGTAAAGTAATTTTTGTTATTATGGACTTCTCAAGCAATCGATGCGCTTTAGATTTTGAGCTACTGGCATTCTGAATCTTTTGAAAAAAAAAAAAAAAAAAAGACAAAAAAAACTATTATTTTCTGAAGCAGAAAAAAATTCCTGCAAATCCTGAAGTTTGATTGATCTCGAAATTAATATATATTCAATTAAAGTCTAATCAAAATAAAATCTGGGTTCTTGCTTCATTTTAGATTTCATATTGACATGTTTCTCTTCTCTGTTAAACCTTTGGACGTCTTTACGCTATTGCACGGATTGTGGGAAACTTTAGTTAAGAATGTGAAATTTCATTCGATTACAATCAATTACGTTTCTTCAGTTCTTTCTAAATTATTTCTGGTTCTTAAATATATCGAATATTGCATGAAAGCAAGCTAGTATGAGATCTCCAAATAAAAGAACAAAGGCTAATACTGGCTCTTATTTCTCTGTAAGATTTTCTGAATAGATTTGCGTAAAATAAATCTGTAAATATATACTTGTACATAGTAATATACAAAGGTTTTCATTTTAAAGTAAATCTAAAGGAAATAGAAAAAACGTAGCTCATTATTCATCATTTAATATTGTCCCATCTACTTTGGAAACGTTTTATACTTTTTAATTAGTAGTCCTATGTATTTAAAAGAATAATCTGAAGATTTATTAGCAAAATATTTCACGACTGTTCTAAAGACATTGAGAATAATTTCAGTTTGGCCCTTTTCTCACGTACTTTTGTGCAAAGAACTTAGGCACATCAGATCATTATGTATGTAGAGAAAGAGGTAACCCTTAAAGTTACTTTTTTAACCTTTTGAAGACGGGATGGCCATTATAGTGGCCATAGAGTCCTCACTTTGAAAGACGGGATTATCCACTTTAGTGGCCATGTCGTTTTCCCTCATTTTCCAGGCTGAAAAGTGGGGTGAAATGTCAACGTTGCCGTCCTTAGGGTTTTAACAACTTATCTCTTTCAAAGGTCTTCCTTTTGCGACATAGATGCACCCCTGTGAGAATCCATTAAACTACACACAAGAATCTTTTGTTGCAAATAGGAGGTGATTTCTTAAAGGGGGAAAGCATTCTGTTTAAGATTCCCCGTCCTTTGGTAGCTTTTCTGCTACCAAATCCCCGGCCTCAAAAGGTTAAATCATCCCCCCATAGCAGAGCATCATCTAAAGGTTTCAAATTGAGAAAATGAAATTAATGCTTTTATAAGTTAGGCTATCAAGAACAATCATCTCAGAAAGGAAATTACAAACATAATGAACTGTATGTCAACACGACGCACTGAGTTGTGCATCACAGCTTAAAATACTGTAACAAAGATATTCCCTGTGCAAGAAATGAAACTGAAATAACATCCATTTTCAAACGTACCAGAACCTTTACTCTAAGGGGGAACTAAATGTAATTCCATCTTTGATCGATATAGAGTCAAATACCAATACGGCTACCAACTACCAATGAGGCTCTTACGACGAAACCTAATGAGAACCACCACTGACTTGCCAAATTCTAAATTTCTATCAAATAAACACATGAGTAAAAATCCTTAATAATTCCCCTCTAAACTTCAGGATGTAAGCTCGAGCATCGCTCCTGACGGCAACAGAATAAGAACATAAACACAAGTGGAACTGTTCTAAATAGCACGTAAGTGCAAGAGGCTCCAAATATGAAAGCATCAAGTAAAAAATGTAATTTTTTCTTTCTAGATCTGACAAACACCAAGCCAAGTAGTAGGGCGAAATAATACGCACCAGAAGGGGCAGTGTCTACGATGCCGAACGAACTAAATGCAATGCATTGCAAGCAAAACGCCTCTTGTGAACTTTGGGCTCTGTCGAGTGTAGTCATCTGTATATTTAGTGCGCCTGTACAATAATACCCACATTGTCAATGTTTAAACAATGGTTTTTCACCGCACTTTACCGTGTATATATCGATAATAACGTATCCATATATACATATAAATTGCATATATATATATAATTTCACATCTTCATCATCGTTAAACCATCTTTCACGAAACTAAGATTTGAGCTTTAGAGAATAAATAATCATTGCACTATAACCTGTAGTTATATTTGTACGGTGAACGGTCAGTTACTTGAAGCCAATTTTTCCTTAATCGTTTGACGGAAATGACAACTATATCGAGTGGCGTATTATTGTAAAGAAGATTAATTCCTTTCCGCATCATTCCACGCCATTCAGTTTCATTGCGCGGTTCGTGTAAAAGTCCTTCTAAATAACTTCCTGTCAAGGGACCGTGTTCTGTTCCTCAACCTCTAGTATAAGTCCTCTTGAAAGTAACAAAACTTTGTCGTTATAAAACTTTACGTTAATTGTTGCTCCTGCGCTTTTCTTTATAGCACTTCTACTGTTTTTGCCAATCTCCCTAAGTGACAAAATATCATGCAATATAACCATGATTTCATCTTCTGTTGCGATTGACTGTAGCAGGCTGACTGTTTCTGATTTGCACTCTAACGATGAAACATTTTCTGAAATAATCGACATTATGTAATTTTTTAATCACTTGCACCTGTTTTGCGAAGACGGTGTATGTGTGAAGCTGCTAATGTAGAAAGTGCAAAGTAATTGGTATAGAGAAACTCGTACTACTGTCTTCATTCCTTTAACGCCCTATCGCTAAGGATTTATATCTTGACGAGAACAATGTTCTTGTCCTATGCAAAGCTGTGCATTCGTTTACTGCACAATATACAGGACAGAAATCACCATAGATACCATTCAAATGCTGCTTATTTCTTTACGATTTAAACCTTTCTTGGTAAAAATCTTAAAATTTGTAGGTTTCTAAATTTTGAATATTAAAATTGAAGGCTTTTAAAGAACTTTATTCAAAGAGAGGTCACAAGAAAACTAAAGTAAAATGTTCATGACATTTGTTTATTTATTCATTCAAAGTAGCTACTGCATAAATATAAAAAAAAAAAAAAAAAAACTCATATTTGAACAAACATTTTAAGCAGGTCACCCTAAGTAGATGAGTTTGAAATGTATTTCTGGCAACATTTTCGTGTGGTTATATACCACATATGCTCTACTTGGTTACGGAAGTGGTTTGGTGGTTTGTGGAGTCAGTGTTAATGTATGGAATGCCTAAACCAATCGTTGCAGTAACATGTGCAGAAATTACTGGCGGTAGTGGAAACAAAAATTGGAGCGTGTACCACTTTAAAGCATAGATACAAAATCTTTAAAATGATCGGGAAAACAAATACAAGTGAGAAGAAGTAAATATGCAAAGAGCTATGATCAGGGCTTATTTTAATTTAATATTGCTAGAAATACTTGAAGTGAAGTAGCAAGAGAAGAATAGAAGAGTACTAAAACGTAGTCTGTGTCTCCAGAGATTATGTGATTTTTGTAACATCTAAACAAACGAAATCCATGCGGTGATATCAGCCACTAGATTTGGGTTCAGGCGTCTATGTAGAGATTTAAGTGTTTCATGAAAATTAGCAATGCCTTCTCCGGGACTGAAATAAGAGATCTTCCAGCTGAGGGGACTTGCTATAGGTTATATAGGTTATATCATGAGAGCCTTCGCGAACAGATGTGATAATTTTTCAAGTTACACATTCTTTGAAACGTATTATATGACGGAAAATCTCCTGAATGGTTAATTTATGGTCTTGGTTGCAATTTGAAAACATCAGCGAATAAGATGAGCCTTCCGACTACTAGGATTTTGTTCACATACTGCCTTTAAAGGAATTATACAAAATTTATATATGATACGGCAAGAAAAATGTATTGACATGAAAAACGTTTTCAATCAATAAATTAGCTAAAAATATATACTCTGATAACACTACCCGAGATCTATCTCAATCAAATTTTGTGGGACGTATATGAGTATATTAATAATGGTAAAGATGCTGTACGTGTATGAATGTTAAAGTTACGAATGAAAATTTTCAATTTTTAGATGGTCATCAACAAATTCAGCTCGGATTCCAGTTACTCTCCGCAGTAGCCACGAACGAAAACAGCTAGCATTACAAATTTGCAACTGATAGATATTCTGAGTATTCAGGGAGAAATAATTATTTTATATCGACACTGACGAACGCTTAAAAGGTAGTTTGTAGTTTTAACATTAGAGAATCATAAATTTAAAAGCATTGATTTCAAATCCCTACCTGTAGAAATGTTAGAATTCGTTTTTTAGGATTTCATGAAATCAACTTTGTTCCAACTTTAAAACGGACGCTTTTATTTCGGGGGAAAATATTTAGGGTTATAAAATGATAGCAATTTTTTCAAGTTGAATCTTACCGAGATGTCACTTCATCACCTAAAATATTACAGTATTCCAATCAATTAAAGCAAATCATGTGTTTTGAAATGATAACAAGCAGGTGTTATTCTACTATTTAACTCCATATACTGCTTGCATGTTCAATGATATCAATTCAAATATTCACAATGATATAAGTAATTATGGTTACATATAAAGTAAAAAGTTATCTAATAATAATCATATTAATATATATCATATAGACACTTATTTGAAAAAATTATTATGTCTTTTCTCTTTATATTAAATAGTGCACTAGCAGCAGTAAGGATTAATGCAACTGCATAATTTAATTATTTAACTTTTAAAGTAAAAGCTATCTTAAGTAATTACTGTCATGTATGTACATGATGAACCATCCATATAATAGACGTGATTAACAGTAACTTTAGAATGTGATTGGTTTTCCAGATAGCAAAGGAGACAATCCAATTAAAATATTCACCGCCCAGAAAAGTAAATATTTTCACTCAAATTTTTCTTCACGTCAAAAGATGAGTTGTACAGATCCAAGATAAACATTATTTAAATATCAAGGCATAAATGAAACAAATGACATAAAATAAGAAAAAATAAAATTAAAATACGTAGAAACAAAACAAAGCGATTGTCTGTGAAACTACTACACTTTTTCGCTTGCTTCAAAACCGAATGAGTAAAGAAGCAAGGCATAGAAAAAGATACCCAGTCCATTACCTATCGAAGAATGTTTCGAAACATATGGAAAACAATACTTTGAAATTTTTATTATTTTTGAAATTGAAGCATAGATGAATGAAATATTGCATATTGAGTGTAAATAATAAACAAAATATAAAGCTTAAAAGCAATGAATGGGGTGTTAAAAATAAAAACATTTGGAATCTCAGAAAACTCTGATTTATCATAATAATATTACAAAAGTGTTATCAAAGCATTAAGCAGCCAAGCTCATTTTTGAAATAATTAAATTTCTAAAAGATTCTCTGCGCCATAGAAGCGTCTTTTGAACTGTGTGAAAATTAGAATGAGAAAGAATAAAACAAAAAAATAATCATAGATATATTTAAATTCATCCAAACTGCTAATATCCAATTCTATCCATTAGTATTATAGCCATGTTAATTTCTATATTTTTAGTGTAATGTAAGATATATTTAAATCAATTTCAGATAACTATTAAAAATTGAATTGCATTATTGCGCATGAAAAGGTGATTAAGTGAGCCCAAAACGATTTTCAACCTTACATTTATTTGAAGATATACATCTACATGTATGTTTTATTAGTTCTAAATACATAGATAACATTTACATATATGTTTTATTAGTTCTATATATATAGATGTATATCTATATATAAGAAAGATATCTGCGTATTTAGAACTAATAATATCATGCATCTACATTTGACATTTAAAATTACAATTTAGTAAGTTAAAGATATTTGAAAATAGATTTAAACCGAAACCATTTCACCAATTTTATACAATTATTTAATTTCAAATGTCAAATGTATTTGTTAAAAACAAACTTATTTGAAAAAGTTTTATAACACCTCCTCTATTCGTATTCTAAACCTAATTTAATAAACATTATGTAAGGATTTATTGCCTTTCTCTTGTGTTTTTAATAAATGTCAATGATTAGCACAGCCAACCGAAATTCCATTGAGAGCATCATTGATATTTGTTGCTTCTTGCATCAGAAAAACTTACAGCCATTAAAGTGACACCCACATTATGATTACATTGTAAAGGATGACAAATCATCATCTCCTGCATTTATTCGGCAGAGTTCGGTGAGCCTCTTCAGCCGTCTCTTTAATAGAGACGAATGTTAAGAATTACCTCATACCTCCGCGTGCTTTGGTATCATAAGCGGTTAGTATATCTTCTTTGTAAATAAAACCTCGGTGGTCCGAAACTTCATAATAATAGATTTGATTTTTCACATGTCCTCATTCGATAAAAGGTCTGAGTGATTTCAAATACTGAGTAAGTAGTTTTATGCGTATACATTTCGTAAACTTTGTGAAGACACATACCAGAAAATCCTCTCCCCACAAAAAAAATAATTGCGTAAAATTCGCAACCTTTTTTACAACTCCAGAAATATTTGTTACAAGTGAAGATATCCGCAACAAACATAAATAATGTAGAGAATATACGAAAAGTACAGCATTACTTAACACTTTATAAACCTGAACACTGATTAGCTGACTGCATTCACCGCACTCGTATTTTTTATTCTATTCTCTTTTTCTAATAGAAGATTTTGTTGCGATATATTGATAACTTTACTTCAGTTCTCGAATACTTTTTAAATAAAATTGCAAAAATTAAAAAAAAAAAAATTAAATCGACATGAGTCGTATTTGGAGACATTACTTAGCGCTGTAGCAGTGGCAACTGCAGATTCTCACGTCCTACTGAACGTAGTTCACTTTCGCTCTAACTGTTCCTTGATGCCTGAATTCGATTTCATGTTTCCGCTCTGAAAACCATGAGTGATGACTGCTGCTACATTTCTGCAGTTTGTTCTGCTGTTTCTTTTTTCCTCTTTCCATTTTAATAATTCGAATGACACTCTATGTTAATTTAAAGCGTTAGAATGGTCTTCTCTCATTTAGGACATTATCATAATTAAATGAAACGTTTCAAAGAAATTTTAACTAAAACATACAGTGAAAAGTATAGCATTAAAACTATTATATAAAACATCTGTAGAATTTAAGAATTAAAAATATATTCATGAAAATGAAATAATTATTAAAGATTCCAGATACCTTGAATATATAAGTTTTATTTTGAAAAATAGTTTACACATTTTAAATGCAAAACCCTTCTTACAGCAAAGCATTATGCAAAAATATCAGTTTTAAAGGCATAGGTTAGAGCTCAAAAAACCGGTACGTAAATATACTTCGATGCTATTAGACTCTTCAGACAATGCCTTGTTTCATAATGAATGCTTTAATATGGAATAAGTTTGCAAAGTATTATCTACCGCAAAAGGTTTGCCGAAATTAATTAATTAACTAAAAAGTATTGCATTTAAAAGTTTCGCAGAGAGTTAATTACCTATCAAGATTACTTTGGTTTGCACAATGACTTTATTCAAGAATTTCTGCTAAGAAGATTTTGATTTTGAACAGCCATGAAGAACAATGAAATTTTTCGTCTAATAGTGGATGCGAATATGGAATCTCTCAGTTAGTGGTAACTATAAACTGCGCATAAATTTATACTAAACATGCAAAATTGCAGTTACTAGAAAATTAGAAAATGACTGCCGGCGTAATACTACATAACTTACCACTGAAGGTTTAATTACAGCAGCATCAATAAACGTTTTCCTTTAAAATTCAGTATATCTCAAACTTATTCTCGCTCATATTAATCAGTATAAGAATGGAAGCGTGCCATTTTGAAATAAAAATTGAAACAAGATTCAATTTTTATTTGATGGTGAGTTTATAGAAAATCTCTGTAAAGTTTCAGTGAAACAATTTCGTGCCTTTCGTTTCGTTAAGGTTCTAAAAGATAAGAAAAACGAAAATGCGCGAACATATGAGTTTGTTTTCAAATCTCAATACTTTTTCAAGTTTCGCTGATTCTAAGCGTTATCTCTCTCTCTCTCTCTCTATATATATATATATATATAATTTACGATATTTAAATAAATTAAAATTATTTATTTATAATACTTATAAAATAAATAGAAAAAATTAGTCAGTTATAATGCATTATTTACGCTGGTGTCCGAAGTAATTTAATTATCATAAACACCAAAATACAAGTTTTGTGGTAAATAAATAAGAAAGAATTTTATTACTTCTTCATTTCTCGGCATTTAATAATGGAAATTTTCAAATAAATTGCTGGCTGCAGACCAGTGTCTTCAACTTTCACAATGGTTTCTAATTCTTTTTTGTTAAATGTTCACTGCTGTTTGTCTGCTGAAATTGTGTGGTAAACTCTTCAGAATAAAATATATTTAAGTGACATTTAAAAAGTATTCAGAATATGTGATTTTTGTAAGAAAGAGAAAATCATATTAAAGCATTACCTGAATAATAATTTCCTTCCGTTATTAATTCTAATGCCTGAAAATTTTATAAAGTATTTCTGCCGTTCTTTATAAGTGGATAATTATTCTGTCTTGAAAAAAATTAAGCATAGTTGTCCATATTTAACCTATATTAATAATCCAGTCAGATTTCATTCTTTATTGATAATTATATTTTTTAATATAAACAGATTTTTAGCATAACAAATTTTGAGTCACGGTATAAACGAAATTCGTTTTCTTTAAGAAAAACAAAAAGTCAAATGTTCATAATTTAGATCGTATTCTTTTTTTCATGCACATGCATTATGTGATTTTTTTTTTACAGAAGAATATGAAAAAAGCAATCGCACGTTATGCACGAATTATAACAACATGCGTATCCTGAAAAACCACTGATTTCATAATTAAATAATGAATGCTTTATACGATTTATAAGTGGAGATGGTTGAAAATTCTGAACTTTTCTACTCATATTTTATCGAATTTATGACTTTGTTAACCATATTTTCTCTTACGCTCTAAGAACTGTTACTAAGATTTTATATCTTAAATGTTCTATTACTAAATTTTAACATCTTGAATATTTTCTTCTTTGAAACACTTCAATAATCTTATATTGTCAATTTATGAAATGTTTTCTTAGTCTGGAAGAAGGGCAGACATTGTGTTTATGGTATTTATGCAAGATTAAGGCATCATAACGTATTCTTGTTTTATAACTAACTCTAATGTTCAGAGAGAATGAAGAAAATGTCTTACTACCTTCAAGGTTTGGTTCGGTTTATTTGATTACAGTGAAAGACACGAAGGCTCCGTGGAGAACATTCTATATGAAGCTGGCTCGTATACACGGTACACATGGGGAAAACCACAAAATGCTCATGCCCGCCAGCCCATTCGCCGAGATTCAATTCCCTGAAGGATCTACCAGTGTTCAGGAAATTTAGCGCTGGGCCTCTGGTAGGCTTTACTATTTTCAAGATTAGAGATGCTGCGAAGTACTATGCACGAAATAATTGGTCCACAGCGGGCGAGCGGTAAAGTTCCGACCTGGGTTCAATTCCAGGCAAACGGGCTGGTTACATGAGTGGTTTCGTGGTTTTATTCATGTGTAATGTATATACGAGTCAGCTTCTCTTAGAACTTCCTCCACGAAAGCATCCCTCCCCTTAAGAACATAGCTTTAGTGTGCTTTTCCACAATCAACTGAACCAAACCAAAACAACCAAGAAATAGCTATCGTTAGCAAATAAAACAGATATTAAACACGACTTCCTGGAGTGTTAAGCATCTTGATGAGAGCTGAGTTCATTAGATAGCAATAATTTCCAATTTTTAGTGACATGTTTTGTTGTGCCTTATTGCAGTGTTTTGACAAAACATTTGCATGTATTAAATTAATTGAAAGAAAAATTTAAAATACTTCATTAAGTTCTGTAATTTTTAAACAAATGCCGTCATTAAACGGTACTTCAATTACATACATATGTACTGGTTATTGCAAGAACCGTTTTTATTCTGTTAAGTAATCATAACTGATAAAGGGTAAAACGCAGATTGAGACCTAATGTAAAGTGTTAAATTGAATATGAAGAGAGACTTTAGCGCACAGATAAATTAATTGGAGAAAACATTGCTATTATACAAGAGTTGACAAACGCTCATTGAACGTCATGAAAGGATATAAGAGTGTTGATATTTCAGCTGAGTTAGGTATTAATTTACAGAAAGATCGTATTCCAGATTAAATCTCTCAGCAAATCCTTTTGAGACCTTTCATTTGCAGCTAGAACCAGAAAACTTTGCTCAACTACGATTAACTAAAATTAAAATAAAATAACTTGGTTAAGACTGCTTCTGGTAACATTCGGAAATCAGAAATTACTCTACCTTTACGTACACTCATAAAAATCGACTGAAAAAAAACTTTTCATCATAATCAAAGGGCAATCAAATATACCTCGATGTAATTTTGTCGATGTTCACTGGAAAGATGCAATGCATAAAATATTTGTTAAATTGCGTTTTGCGGATAAAAATAAACAGAATAACTATTTGACTGACCCATATTGAAACCTACATTTATATTTAACAATCCTTCTATGCTCATTCAAATGTAACAAAAGATTACCCTTTTTTTAACCATTTTGTGATTTATATATAAAATTTTTGAAGGTATGCTTTCTTACATTTCCTTGTTTAATAGAATAAAACGATAGGCTGAATATTAAAATCTCTGAATGGGAAGGCTGTATATCTATAACAATGTAGAATATTTCTTATAATGTCTTAAAAAGGTGTACATACATGCATATTGAAGTAAGCCCAAGAAATTAAGGCCAATATCTTAAAAGTACAAAATTCAGGTATAAAGTACAAGGGCGTTTTGTGATTAAAAAAGAGAGGATATTTCTTTTTCATAGTAGTTTTGAAAAATTTAACCAGCTGGAGGATAAATTTAAATTTCGAGAAAATAAAATGTACTCTAAAACTTTTAAATTCTTATTATTTTTTACGTATCGTATTATTTATTATTCATCATACTATTTATTATTTTATTACGAATCAAATATTGATATTTTACTGAAGCGAAATTATTGTAATCTAATTTACAATGGATAATAACTGAGAGATAAATATTCACTTTCACTTGAGATTGCCGTTTAGAGCCGCCCAGGAGTTTTAGCGGTTAGAGGAGCCTACTGCGATACCGAAGGGCACGGGTTCGAATCCCAGAGAAGGCATGGATATTTGTAAATGTATATTGTATTTGCGGCATGGAGACACTCTAAATATAAGGCCGGAAGAAAGTCCTCTCGTGTGGTTTGATGGTACAGGAGAGAGATGCCAGACCCTGGGACCTCGCGGGGTGCTCTTCCACAAACGTGGGGTGGAAGTCCAACTTCTTTGAGGCTCTGGTAACCATTCTTCCATGAAATACATAGACAAGAACAACATTACTATTTAAATTATGGTCTACCTGAAATTTTCATATTTCAAATAGTGTGCAGTACTATATAAACCGTATGAATGAGCTTATATATCAATATGTAGAAAGGTGTACATTATCTATATAAATATAAATTATGTGAAATGTATGAATATATGGGAAAAACTGCCTCTCCTAGGTAGTATCCTAGGTGAGCAAGAAATAATTCGAGTTAAAAATTTAAAATAAGTAGATATTTTAAATACACGAAAATACGTAAGAAGGGTGTCCGCCGATAACATCGTGGCAAAAACATCGCGTACGAAAACGTCGCGGAGAAAACAACGCAAGGCAAAAACGTCGTGCTACAAAACATCGTGGGAGAAAACATCGCAGTTCTAAAACAACGTGATACAAAACATCGTCGTCGAAAATAAAGCGGTTCAAAAACTTTGCAGTTTAAAAACATCTTCGTCGAAAATATCGTGGTAAAAATAAAGTGTCTACAAATCATCGCATGACGATAACATCGCAGACATGCTTTTTTCAGGTTTAATAATTGTAAATGATATTCCCATAATGATTTGTGAGCGCAAGATGTGAAGAAGATAATTTTTACTTTACATTTTTTTTATTAATTAATAAATTTTTGCTGAAAAAAAAAGGAAACTTAAGCATAGAAATTAATGCAACTTAGAACTTAATACTTTTAAAACATTACCAGTAAAAACCATAAAAATTATTTATTAATGGCCTTTTTAGTTAACTATGTTTCTTTAAAGTATAAGTGCTTTAAGTTGCATTAATTTTCTATACTTAATTTTCCTTCTTATTTTCTCAGCAAAAATTATTAGTTTATAAAAAATTGAAAGTAAAATTATCCTTCTTCAATCTTGCGCTCACAATTATAGGGAATATCCATTTACAATTATTAAAGCCTGAAAAAAGCATGTCTGCGATGTTATCGTCATGCGATGATTTGTAGATACTTTATTTTTTACCAAGATATTTTCGACGACGATTTTTTAAACTTGCGAAGTTTTGAACCGCTTTATTTTCGACGACGATGTTTTGTACCACGATGTTTTAGAACTGCGATGTTTTCTCCCACGATGTTTTCTTGCACGACGTTTTTGCCTTGCGTTGTTTTCTCTGCGACGTTTTCGTCCGCGATGTTTTTAGCTGTAACCCGTAAGAAGAGATTTTTATTACCATGATACAAATTAACATCTTATGCTTACTTACCCTTGTCTACATATAATAACAATTTCCTTACCAAAAGATCTAAACATACAACTTTTTATTCAGATACAGAAATATAGTATGGATTAATTCAAAGCCTCATTTACAGTATCATTAATTTCCATCAGATTCTACTCTGCATAAAACTTTGAAATGTCTTAAATTTAAAAAAGCGTAATTTTCTACTGTGCTCTGCAAACGTATTACATAATTCTTCAAAATCATATTACTATTATTGTTAAATTACTATTATAATAATTCTTGTTCATATCTGTTTCGAACTTTCAGAGACGATTAGAAGTTCAAAAATTTCATTTAGAGATTCTTATTTTATAATAGTTGAGGTTTAGCTACAAGCCTTCGATTGCCGTATAAGTGACTCGAGACATTTAATAACACTTCTGTCAGTTCAGTTCAATAAATACTATTTAGTGTTTGGTAACTTCGTTTCTATATAGAGAACTAATGACAGATTAATCATCCTCATATCGATTATTAAACTTAAACATATTATTCGTGCTTTTGAAGTTTTTAAATTTTGAAATCGAAGACTCATTTAAATTTCAGAATTCCTGAAAGGGTCAAAGTTCTTCCTGTTAATCGAATTTTGAGGATTCACATATTAAAATAAATTTACGAAAAAAACGGTAGAGAATTATTGTAAGCAGATCACCGTGTTTCACAATGGTTGATAAATATTTCTGTTTTCTTTAACTTTTCAAAAGCCCAAATTTATATATTTACACATAAAAGAATTAATACTCCTTTTAAATGTCTAAGGCTGCTTATACTGATTGATAATGTTATTAAACGCACAATACATTGTTCATGTTTAATAACTTATAAATATCTATAAATTTGTTCGCATTTAAGAATTAATTTTCCCATGTTATTTGACAGTCAAACAAATATCGAATATTACTCAAAACTTCTATTGAATTAAGAAAAAATAATACGACAATTATAATTTTCTTATACTATAAATATCTTTCTAATTTCTTGAATTTCCCTTTTTACTTCCTTGTACGAAGTAAAAAGGAAGTATTGTAATCGCGAAATTTAGGAGCATATTTCACGAAAAATCATTTGACCGCTATCGAAGCAATGAACGAGTTATTGCGTGATATATGTACTTAAGGACAGAATAAATACTTTCCTTAAAAAATTATAAAATGCTTTAAAATAATTCTGAGAATTTTCGTGGCGTCTGTACGAACGTCTGTAGTAGTGCGTAGTGCGTATCTCGCATAACTCAAAAACGGTGCTCAAGCTGAAATTTGTATATAGGCTTTAACATGAGAGTGCACCTCGTATTTGGTTGCAATCGGCGCACAAACGTATATAATATATTTATAAATAATCATTCGTTACCCGGCTCAGGGATCTCAGTTTCTTACTCTTACTGTTTTAATTGTACATTTTTTGCTTTAAAAATGATTATATATGTGTTTTTATCTTCGGTTAGGTTTTAGCCTTTAGAAATCTGTATGCAATATTTTTAGAATTATCAACAATTTAAATTGTTAGGCCGCAGCCTTTTTTTAAATGGCGGCCCTTGATGTTTACTTGAAAAGAGCCTAGTGGATTTGTGCCAATTAGAGAAACTTAGCTCGCAACAACAAAAATAACCATCATATTATTGCGAATTAATATCTTAATTCTTTGGAATATTTGAGGAAATAAGCGTTTAAGATTCACTTCGTAATTTTTATTATAGATATTTTGAGTTTTTACGTATTTCTGCCTCCTCGCGAAGTGAGAACTGAACTGAAATATTGTAGATTTACAGTCAGTAATTAACAGCAAACTGTTTTGTGTCCTTTTAGTTGTAATTCCACTCGCTGTAGAAAATAGAGTTTTAGGTTCACGTTTTTGAGTTTATCTTGTGTCTTTAGTAAGTATAAAGAGAGCAAATGACTCGTCAATCAGGTAACGACTAACGGTTGATGCAACAAGTAGTACAGTGAAATACAGTCACCTTTACAGGTCTAAAATTTAATATTACCAACTAATAACTCAGATAATAAATATTTGCGTATTGGTAAATACGAAAGGTACTAATTACATTTTAACTAAAGCAATAAGTAATGATTTACATTAAAAACTATTAATTTCCAATAAATTTTATAATTTTAATGACTACATAAAATGATTATAACAGAAATTATTTTTTATCACAGATCTGGATATTTCAAATTATCTAAATGGAAATGCAGACTTCACTTTTTATGATATTTTTGGAAAATGTAACAAAACGTAAACGCAAATAAGATTTATGCGTCCTTTAAAACCGTAATGTTTTTATAAATAATAAAAATATATCATACCCTGCCTTTTATTATGGTCATTTATTTTAATCACTGTTTTGAGGGCATAGTGACTTTTAGGCGTAATATCTTACTGTGTAACATAATCATTAATTTTAATATAAGAGGAACATTTTCAGAAAACAAATTCAGTAAAACCTAAATTCCCCTTATAGTTTAAGATCCTAGCTCACAATCCTATGTTTGGAATAGATGGAAATATATTTGTCTTCGTTTATTCTACTTTTATAAACATATTTGTTACGCTTGAGGTAGAGAATACATTTCGAAAATGTAAATGAGAAAATTGGAGGCAGTTTTTCAACATAAAAGAATTGTGTATTCGTGTTGTTTTTCATGACAGAGTAATTTCTGATAAAAAAATTGTTTTTCCTGTAACTTCAAGTATTCCACTGCACTATTTATACAACAGACGTAATGAAATGATTTATACAATAACTGTAAATTGTATATTTCATTTGTAAAAGCACCAGGTGATGTGTATAACTTGTTGTTATAGGCAGTTTTATTATGAACATTTGTCAGTCTCTACCCAATGTCATTATTAGAGGACGCTGTATATTAAATCACTGGATCTATGTTCGATTCTTACCAAAAACTTAAGTGTCTGTGTTTCCTTTCTCTCATTACTTATTGTTGTAGCCTTGGTGCAATTCATGCGGTGCATTCTAAAAAATACGCTTAGAGGTGAGTCGAATAATCGTCTAAAAACATTCCTATGAATATCTAGGAAATGAAATATTTGCCTGTATTAGATCTTAGATAGGCCGAGTATGTCCTAGATGGATTTTTAGCCCTAATGCTCCTTTTTTAAAAATATTTTGATACTGTATATCATATTCTTTAAGAGAAAGCATATTTAATAAGTTACTGCAATATGACATTTATACTACAACACATTACTGCACATCAATTTTTAAATATGGAGAAGCATGTGCTATAAATATGATATTGAAATGAATAATTGCTTAATAAAGCAAACGGTATATTAGGAATAGATGAATAAATGTCAATAACGACTGTTTTATTAAAAGCACAGTCTGG